>CABEEJ010009917.1:0-16374 GCA_901482245.1 Timema douglasi
TGCGTGGTGGGTAGGCTGGGGAGCATAGTTGCCACATAGCGGGAGTTTGCGTGGTGGGTAGGCTGGGGAGCATAGTTGCCACATAGTGGGAGCTTGCGCGTTACTACTACGCAAGTATACTCAGTGACAGTCAAGAAATCTGGCAACGTGCATCGGTTGCTATGACAACTACCCTTCGCGGATTGGTCGAGCATGTGACGAGCCTCCACTCCCCACTACAGCTGCGCTGATCTCAATCCTAAAGCAGTTTTAAATGCAGTATGATATTAAAATATACCGATCGGGTAGTGAGATGATCACCAGGAAAAAAATATATTTGCTATCTTTATCGGCTGGAAATCTAAATAATGTGAAGCCCTCACCTGGCTAATGTAACTCAATATAATATCTTGTTATGCCCTCCCGAACTGGTTGTCACGTGGTTTAAGTCATCAGGATTGCAATGGATTGGTGGTGTTGAATGTTAGAATATAACCGGCTCCAATGGAGGGGATTTCCCATATTGAAGATTTGTCAGTGCAGTTTTTCCATCAATTATCCGCTCTAATGTGGGTACAATTCCTCTAAATTAACATAAACACAAGACCCGCTCCAGTGGCTGAACAGTCTAGGGCGTAACTCTCCTGTCAGACTGTCTTTCTGATGATGGAGAGATGGGGCTATAATCATGGCCAGGTCTACCATGGGTCTACCATGGGTCTACTATGGGTCTACTGAGGCTGGTATTGCCTAAATAGTTCCCCACTCTCCTTCCAAGCAAATGATGGTATATTACCTCTAAACTGCTTCCTTCCTCACCCTTAACCCATTAGAGTTTTTATCATACGTGCGCATAACATTAACAGGCATTAACACAGCGATAAAAAAAATCCCGTTAACTAAACTGTTAAAATTACCCTTGTGATAGAATACAAGAACTATTTAAAAACATTATTTGATACATTATATATAAGGTTCCTGAGAATACACTTAGGAGCTTTCAAAATATTTCTCAACAACAAATAAGTTTTGGATACATTTTTGTTTAATTTTATGTTAATCTTGGACTTATAAATAAATATACCGTATCTCTCCTGGTCAAGAAGGACCTAAGTGTCAAGTTTGCTTTTATTTTATTATTTTGTCTTTAACGCTTTGAAGTATATTAAGCTAGATATAATGCTATTCACCATCATTCCCACAAAATGGTAAGCTTATCAGAGTGCGTTCTCTCCAATAACTTCTTCACGGGTTTTAGTAAAATGTAGTTATTGAACTGTTTACATGTGTTCTTAGTCTCCCCAGACTCCCTGCACGGTAAATTACCGGGATCTGAACCTCTGGCTGCTCTTGTGATTCGTGTTTTCTTGTTTGTACAGGCTGGCTACCCTTGGTTCAGTTCTCACCCTGATATTATGTTTTAAATTTACTTTACCTGATTGAAGATCAAATGTATTAACTTTTGATAATTTAGATTGTATATAGACCGAGTGATTGGCTGATTCAAGGTATATCAACTGAGTGATTGGCTGATTCAACCGAAAGGTATATCAACTGAACGTTTGGCTGATTCAATCGAAAGGTATATCGACTGAGTGATTGGCTGATTCAATCGAAAGGTAAATCGACTGAGTGATTGGCTGATTCAACCGAAAGGTATATCGACTGAGTGATTGGCTGATTCAACCGAAAGGTATATACAACTGAACGTTTGGCTGATTCGACCGAAAGGTATATCAACTGAACGTTTGGCTGATTCAACCGAAAGGTATATCAACTGAACGTTTGACTGATTCAACCGAAAGGTAAATCAACTGAACGTTTGGCTGATTCAATCGAAAGGTAAATCGACTAAGTGATTGGCTGATTCAACCGAAAGGTAAATCGACTGAGTGATTGGCTGATTCAACCGAAAGGTAAATCGACTGAGTGATTGGCTGATATAACTGAAAGGTATATCGACTGAGTGATTGGCTGATTCAACCGAAAGTTATATCGACTGAGTGATTGGCTGATTCAACCGAAAGGTATGAGTACTCCTCTGTGGTTGGGGCTGGTCAGGGTCTCATGAGGGAAACATGCTTCACATTTCACACAATATTTCATAAAATCAAGCACAATTAATTCTTCATTTCCTGATACTAAACTATTATATTTACCACTATAACGTTCCATTCTTTGATGCCATTATTAAGGTTCAATAAACATTTTCAAATTAGCCTCTAAATCAGTCTTATGGATCTTTTGTTTCAGCCAGCTACAGTTTCGTCAATGGCATTATAGTTTTCTCTTTCTCCGGATTAATTTCAAGTCTATGCCTCGTACTAGGAGCGATCGAGGTAAGCTTTCCACAAATGTTACAACTATTTATACAACCAACCAAATGAGAGCTTTTAAAATTTTACTAGATATTCATACATCCTTAAATAGCTATGATTCTTGCATTTTTATTAAGTAAGCCAGTTCAATCTAAAACTCAACCCTATTACGAGATAATCTTTTTAAAAAAAGGTTAAAAACTGGGAAATAAAATTCGACGTAAATCGGTTCATCGCATCCTTTTGTTTAGGAGGGTGGGTATGTCAAGTCGACTCATCGCACATCAGGAGGTCTTGAGGAGGTCAAAGTGCAGTGATTCAGGGGGCCTGTCTCTCTGCCTGTTGTTTAGGTTAGGTTAGGTTACATTAGGTTAGGTTTTTAAACTAAATAAAGATTAGTGTGTATCTGTAAGCATTGTAACATCTTGTTTGTGACTAGGCCCAAGTGGGGAAGTTGGCTAAGGTACCCATTTAACATTTTAAGGATTCTTTCGAGTCCTTTTTTGGTCGTATTTTAGCCTTGAGAAGCCACTTAGTGCTTTGTTAATCGTGAACGGTATCAGGACGGCTTACCTTGCCTGGCTGAACCATGGTGTACCTTATCAGCCTGCTATCATTCAGGATAAACGGAGTGTACTGTTAATGCTAAGACAGAACATCTTCAATCAAAGATAAGCACAGTAGACACCATCCCCAGGCAGCTTTTACTTGTTACCTTCCTGATACTTATATTTATTCTAGAGCGACAGAGTTACATCTTTACATTACTAATTAACTAACCAATTTCTTAAACCATTCATTTATTCACTATAATTAAATTTTGAGTGAACTAAGTGGGATGAATAATGAACTTGATAAAGTTCACATCTATTCACTCTTCACACTAGCGATTAGAATTATTATTTCAAAAGGCAAACATATTCGGTTTATTTTGGTATAAAGATTTCAAAGGTTAAAGATCTAACTAAACATTCCACATAAATAATTATCCACGCAAATAATTTCAATGGCATTATTTAATTTATTTCGAAAACATATAATAAATAGATATTGATGTACCCTTCGTTTACCCTGAAAGGTAACAGGCTCACCTTACATGGTTCCACTATGGTGAGCTTGGGAGATAGGATCATAATGTAATCCATAAACGTAAAGGTCAATGGAGGGTGCAATTGCTCTTTTAGATCTTACCTTAGCTTTTATTAATAAACAATTTAAATTTCTTCTACTTTCAATCCGTAAAGGTGACCTGGTGGTCTAGGGCTAAGGTGTCAGATTTCTGTGCTGGCGGCCGGGGTTCAATCCTTGGTCCCGGCACAGATTTATCTGATTACCAAACCCTTCCTTCACCTCTGACAAGACATCTTGTGAATGTGGAGAATGCCAGGCCTCCACCGTGGTTCGGATTCCACGTTAAACTGTAGGTCCTCCATTTCATCTCACAATCACCCTACCATTACACATTAGCGTAAGTGCAAATAACCCGAACGGGTAGTAAGACGCGGTGCTAATAATATTAATAATAATAATAATTCCGTAAAATAGCTCTGTAATAACACAAACTGTAATCATTAGCCACACATTAATGGCTGTTAGACAACACATATAATAGGGGAGTTCAGAAAGTATATGAGCGAGCGTTAAAGGGCCTACCAATTATTCCGGTGAAGTATTTTCTCGTACTGAGCTGACTGGGTTTGAACCCTGAGGCCTGAGGTGAGCAATCTACCCCAAGAACTCCCCATTCTTCTGGTTTCCTTCCAGGAGAGCACGATGCTGCTGGCTGTGTGGCTGGCGGTCCACTCCATGATGCCGATAGTTGCTCTGGCCGCGGTTGTCTGGGGGACCGTCATGATGGCCATTCACTCCAATGTGGAGCACATATTCATAGTTCTCTTCCCGTCGCTGGCCGCCATCGGTGAGGTCACACCACATTATTATTATTATTATTATTATTATTATTATTATTATTATTAGCACCGCGTCTTACTACCCGTTCGGGTTATACGTACTGACGCTAATGTGTAATGGTAGGATGATAGTGAGATGAAATGGAGGACCTACAGTTTAACGTGGGATCCGAACCACGGTGGAGGCCTGGCATTCCCCACATTCACAAGATAGTCTTGTCAGAGGTGAAGGAAGGGTTTGGTAAACAGATACATCTGTGCCGGGACCGAGGATTGAACCCCGGACCCCCAGCACAGAAGTCTGACACCTTACCCCCTAGACCACCAGGTCACCCAACACTACATTCAGACATGTTCTTTGGGAGACGTACAATCAAGGGAGTATTAAGAATCAGATTCGAGGAGGAGGTTTAAGGGGTTCTAATGGAGTACAAGAAAATGTATTAGTATTTAATGCTTTTTATAAGCTTTTTAGAGTTTTTTGATGGTACAGTAACTAGCGGCATATCTTCGCTAGTAAGATAAGTATGAGGACGATATAATCTGAGAAGTGGATGCACTCGGGTTTACATGGAACGAGAGGAAAAAACCATTTAGGAAAAATATATTTGGTTCACCCGGCCAAGATTAGAACCCCAACCTTTCCATCGCCAGCAAACAAGGTCCGACGAGGTACGGGTAAATTAATCAAGAATTGTAATCCAAATCTAACCGACAGCTCCAGAAAAGACTCTTACCTTAAGTTACACTACATATTCCTATTGTTACCGTATGAGAATTTAGCTTATGATTAGAATGGAAAGTTGTGTGAACACCGCTTATTGTAGTATGTTACTACTGCATCTAGATAAATAATTAAATGGAAGGACTTTAATCAAACACAATATTAAACAGCTGTATACACCAATGGAGAATTCAACATAACACGAAGTGTGTCCAGGGGGAACGAGGCAGCAGACATAGAGTAACTTAGTCTAAAGTCAGTATACTAAATATCTCAATCTTTTTGGAGATATTCCTAAATTTAAATAACAATGGCCTTAGAAATGAGTTCTGCGTCGCCAATATCAGGATGCTCTTAAATATATTATAATGTTAAATGTTGGTTTTGACTACAAGGTTTTACGTTATATTTGTTTTCAAACTCCCGGCAAAGATTTAACTGATTACCAAACCCTTCCTTCACCTCTGACAAGACATCTTGTGAATGTGAGGAATGCCAGGCCTGCACCCTGGTTCGGATTCCACGTTAAGCTGTAGGTCCTCCATTCCATCTCACAATCACCCTCCCATTACACATTAGCGTAAGTGCGTATAACCCGAACGGGTAGTAAGACGCGTTGCTAATAATAATGTTTTCAAACTATTTCCCTCATATTTTCAAGACGATATAATTATTTATACTGGGGGGACTGGAGAGTCGGAGGGACTTCATTCAGACAATAACAGTCCCTTATGTTAAATATACACTCTAATAATTACCAGCTCCTCTGACCAGTCTAACACATCTCAAAAGCCAGAAAACCTAGGACTCTGACATTTTGCAAGCATATTTGGTGACAGAAAATTGCCAAAGCTAAAATTTGTTTTAAAACTGTGTGGTTATTTTATAAATACACAGTACTTCCACTAAAATCTTATGTTCTACAGTATTGTTGTAATTTAGTGTGTTGCTTTGATGTCAAGTTGTTAACATGCTGCATGTTACTTTCAGGAGTCCTCCTGTACTTCATAGTTGAAGTCAAGTTATTAACATGCTGCATGTTACTTTCAGGAGTCCTCATGTACTTCATAGTTGATGTCAAGTTGTTAAAATGCTGGATGTTACTTTCAGGAGTCCTCATGTACTTCATAGTTGATGTCAAGTTATTAACATGCTGCATGTTACTTTCAAGAGTCCTCATGTACTTCATAGTTGAAGTCAAGTTATTAAAATGCTGCATGTTACTTTCAGGAGTCCTCCTGTACTTCATAGTTGAAGTCAAGTTATTAAAATGCTGCATGTTACTTTCAGGAGTCCTCCTGTACTTCATAGTGGTGGTACACAGCTACCGGACGCAGTTGAAGTCAAACGGAGCACAAGACGTCGAGAGGTTTCCTGCCAGCTACGTCACAAATAAGAAGTCTTGTGCAATCCCGCCGAGGAGAGTCAAATACCCGTCAAATGATTTCTACTAGTCACACCTTCACAACCACTCGTCAGTCCGTGTCTGTGTGGGCACAAGCCATTCTTTCGCGCCATTTTCAGGGGCAGTCTGAGAGGTCTTATATAATCGAAAAGTTAAAAAAAACATTCGAAACTAAATATTTCATTTAGTTTAATTTCTTGTGAATTCTGAGCATGTTTAGAAACATAGTCTATCACATTAAACCATTCCTTACATCACTAATCTGACACCTAATATAAGAATGGTGAATCACCCGCCGTGTCAGGATTCAGCACCCATTTGTCTGGGTCACGAGTCTCCTCTAATCCGTCGTGGCCGTGTCCATCAATCGTTGCCGCAAACATTACACGGGCAGCGAGCAACTAAATCGTCGACGACCCTGTGCTTGCAGTCCGCCCTGTCTTCACCGGGAGAAACCTCCTCATTTTTATCAGCTTCTCTCCGTGGGAAGAGTTGGCTCACCCTTCCTTGAGTGCGGTCACTTACATAGGAGAGTTAACTCATCGGAGGAGGTCAGGAATCCCTCCTGAGAGCTTTCAACCTGAGTTGCTCAGCAATGACCATCAGCTTTCCCGGAAAGGACTAGTTACCAACTCGGGGGTTTCCTCCACCTCATTCCCTCCCACACAGGGACCTCAACAGAGACTTAGCCGCTCTTAGGGCTAAACCCTCAGGGCTTTGTCCGGGGGCTGCCACGAAGAGTCGATCTGCCAGGATTACCGGCCAAGAAACACTCCCCGGGCGGAGCGATGAACCTCCTTGTTCCGTCCGGGTAAGCGCGGTCACCACGAGGGCGAGCTTGACTCGAACCCGTGATCTTGCAACCCTCAATCCAGCGCTACTCTCCATAGTCTCACACAATTATAACTTTCATCTCAAAACAGTTAAGACTTTGCTTTACAAACTGGAAAACTGGAAAATGAAAGTCCGAGATGTTTTGGTGAGCCAATCAGGAAGAAGTATGTTTCATGAGTGTGATTACAGACAGGTGTGGAGGAGGCAAGGACGAGTAACAGGCAGGGGTGGAGGAGGCAAGGACGAGTAACAGGCAGGGGTGGAGGAGACAAGGACCAGTAACAGGCAGGGGTGGAGGAGGCAAGGACGAGTAACAGACGGGGGTGGAGGAGGCAAGGACGAGTAACAGGCAGGGGTGGAGGAGGCAAGGACGAGTAACAGGCAGGGGTGGAGGAGGCAAGGACGAGTAACAGGCGGGGGTGGAGGAGGCAAGGACGAGTAACAGGCGGGTCTGGAGGAGGCAGGGACGAGTAACAGACAGAGGTGGAGGAGGCAAGGACGAGTAACAGGCAGGGGTGGAGGAGGCAAGGACGAGTAACAGGCAGGGGTGGAGGAGGCAAGGACGAGTAACAGGCAGGGGTGGAGGAGGCAAGGACGAGTAACAGGCAGGGGTGGAGGAGGCAAGGACGAGTAACAGGCAGGGGTGGAGGAGGCAAGGACGAGTAACAGGCAGGGGTGGAGGAGGCAAGGACGAGTAACAGGCAGGGGTGGAGGAGGCAAGGACGAGTAACAGGCAGGGGTGGAGGAGGCAAGGACGAGTAACAGGCAGGGGTGGAGGAGGCAAGGACGAGTAACAGGCAGGGGTGGAGGAGGCAAGGACGAGTAACAGGCAGGGGTGGAGGAGGCAAGGACGAGTAACAGGCAGGGGTGGAGGAGGCAAGGACGAGTAACAGGCAGGGGTGGAGGAGGCAAGGACGAGTAACAGGCAGGGGTGGAGGAGGCAAGGACGAGTAACAGGCAGGGGTGGAGGAGGCAAGGACGAGTAACAGGCAGGGGTGGAGGAGGCAAGGACGAGTAACAGGCAGGGGTGGAGGAGGCAAGGACGAGTAACAGGCAGGGGTGGAGGAGGCAAGGACGAGTAACAGGCAGGGGTGGAGGAGGCAAGGACGAGTAACAGGCAGGGGTGGAGGAGGCAAGGACGAGTAACAGGCAGGGGTGGAGGAGGCAAGGACGAGTAACAGGCAGGGGTGGAGGAGGCAAGGACGAGTAACAGGCAGGGGTGGAGGAGGCAAGGACGAGTAACAGGCAGGGGTGGAGGAGGCAAGGACGAGTAACAGGCAGGGGTGGAGGAGGCAAGGACGAGTAACAGGCAGGGGTGGAGGAGGCAAGGACGAGTAACAGGCAGGGGTGGAGGAGGCAAGGACGAGTAACAGGCAGGGGTGGAGGAGGCAAGGACGAGTAACAGGCAGGGGTGGAGGAGGCAAGGACGAGTAACAGGCAGGGGTGGAGGAGGCAAGGACGAGTAACAGGCAGGGGTGGAGGAGGCAAGGACGAGTAACAGGCAGGGGTGGAGGAGGCAAGGACGAGTAACAGGCAGGGGTGGAGGAGGCAAGGACGAGTAACAGGCAGGGGTGGAGGAGGCAAGGACGAGTAACAGGCAGGGGTGGAGGAGGCAAGGACGAGTAACAGGCAGGGGTGGAGGAGGCAAGGACGAGTAACAGGCAGGGGTGGAGGAGGCAAGGACGAGTAACAGGCAGGGGTGGAGGAGGCAAGGACGAGTAACAGGCAGGGGTGGAGGAGGCAAGGACGAGTAACAGGCAGGGGTGGAGGAGGCAAGGACGAGTAACAGGCAGGGGTGGAGGAGGCAAGGACGAGTAACAGGCAGGGGTGGAGGAGGGAAGGACGAGTAACAGACAGGGTTGGAGGAGGCAATGACAAATAACAGGCAGGGGTGGAACAGGTAAGGACGAGTAACAGACAGGGGTGGAGGAGGCAATGACGAGTAACATACAGGGGTGGAGGAGGTAAGGACGAGTAACAGGCAGGTCTGGAGGAGGCAGGGACGAGTAACAGGCAGAGGTGGAGGAGGCAAGGACGAGTAACAGGCAGAGGTGGAGGAGGCAAGGACGAGTAACAGACAGGGGTGGAGGAGGCAAGGACGAGTAACAGGCAGAGGTGGAGGAGGCAAGGACGAGTAACAGGCAGGGGTGGAGGAGGCAAGGACGAGTAACAGGCAGGGGTGGAGGAGGCAAGGACGAGTAACAGGCAGGGGTGGAGGAGGCAAGGACGAGTAACAGGCAGGGGTGGAGGAGGCAAGGACGAGTAACAGGCAGGGGTGGAGGAGGCAAGGACGAGTAACAGGCAGGGGTGGAGGAGGCAAGGACGAGTAACAGGCAGGGGTGGAGGAGGCAAGGACGAGTAACAGGCAGGGGTGGAGGAGGCAAGGACGAGTAACAGGCAGGGGTGGAGGAGGCAAGGACGAGTAACAGGCAGGGGTGGAGGAGGCAAGGACGAGTAACAGGCAGGGGTGGAGGAGGCAAGGACGAGTAACAGGCAGGGGTGGAGGAGGCAAGGACGAGTAACAGGCAGGGGTGGAGGAGGCAAGGACGAGTAACAGGCAGGGGTGGAGGAGGCAAGGACGAGTAACAGGCAGGGGTGGAGGAGGCAAGGACGAGTAACAGGCAGGGGTGGAGGAGGCAAGGACGAGTAACAGGCAGGGGTGGAGGAGGCAAGGACGAGTAACAGGCAGGGGTGGAGGAGGCAAGGACGAGTAACAGGCAGGGGTGGAGGAGGCAAGGACGAGTAACAGGCAGGGGTGGAGGAGGCAATGACGAGTAACAGGCAGGGGTGGAGGAGGCAAGGACGAGTAACAGACAGGGGTGGAGGAGGCAATGACGAGTAACAGGCAGGGGTGGAGGAGGCAAGGACGAGTAACAGACAGGGGTGGAGGAGGCAATGACGAGTAACAGGCAGGGGTGGAGGAGGCAATGACGAGTAACAGGCAGGGGTGGAGGAGGCAATGACGAGTAACAGGCAGGGGTGGAGGAGGCAATGACGAGTAACAGGCAGGGGTGGAGGAGGCAATGACGAGTAACAGGCAGGGGTGGAGGAGACAAGGACCAGTAACAGGCAGGGGTGGAGGAGGCAATGACGAGTAACAGGCAGGGGTGGAAGGCGGTCATGCGTGAGGCTAAGAACTGGCTATGGTTTGAATGGCTGCAGAAGTAAAGTTGCTCATCATAGCCCTTTTTACTATTTATGTTTGCTAAATAAATTATTTTATTTGACCATCGAAATGGTCCGGTATATATTAGATACATTTTAAGATTAATGTTTCAGTACTAGTAAAGAATTTAAGCACACAAATAGCTATTGAGTTCTGAATTCACTTCTAGATATTAGGTGTTATTGTAATTTTTTTAAATGTTTTTTTCTTTAATAGTCTGAGCATTTCTATTTGTCTTTAATAAATACTTTCCAAGCACCAATATTTTCTGGGAAAAAGTTGGTAGTTGATTTAAACAATTTTTAATTTGCAAACTATTAAAAAAGTGATTAGGAAGTGCGGTGGGATATGAACACAAACCTCCATCTCTTCTGATGTGATCAACACATGGAGAAAGAGCCTTGAGACATTATCTAACCCCTCCCCCCCCTTCTCACCGAATGACCTTGCATTGTTGAGTCCCTTAATTAACTTAAAACACTGATAGATTGCCCTCTAAGAGTACCTTCAATAATTAAGCTGTCAAATTTACTTCAATAGCAAGTTATTAAGAAAATAAAACACACGCTACTTGTTAACTAATCTTTTGTTTTTATAATCTCACTAAGATAATCATAATCTAAACATTAAATCTTAACTCACAGTAAGGTGAGTAATTCAATGTCATGCAACAGAGGTATATCAATGATTAATTGCAACACGTCTGATAGATAGTTTTTGATAAGGGAATTACACTTGATGGATATCTTGCTCAATTACCAATCAAGGCGGTAGTATTAAATAATAATAATATTTAGCACCACGTCTTACTACCCGTTCGGGTTATACGCTTTAAGTACTAATTACGCTGATGGATCAGGATTTGGGAAGGTTGAATTAGAAGAAATGAACCCGCATTTGCGTGGAGGGAGAGTGGAAAACCATTTAGGAAAAAACACCCTCAGTTCACCCAACCGAGATTCGAACCTCGATCTCCTCGTCCTCAGCAGTCGAGCTCTACACGACAAGCGCGTTAGCCAACTACGCCACCGAGGCGGGTTAGTATTAAATAAAATAGTTCTAGGATATGAGGGGAGGGAGGGGGGAGATAGGATGATGAGGGTTTGGATTGTATTACTAGTTTTTTTAAATATTGCTTATTTAAAGGGAGTTCTTTTTTTGCAGATTACTAGCATCAAATTAGAAATTGACCTAATCATATCGTGGTTCACTTCATCCCTCTCATCGAAGGACGTCCGTGAAATAGGATGATATAAAAAGGCCACTAGTGGTATAATCTATGGTAGATATTTAAAAAAACACTATAGTAAATATTTTTTCACTGAATAATAATAATTAATATTATTATTAGCACCGCGTCTTACTACCCATTCGTGTTATACGCAATTACGCTAATGTGTAATGGTAGGGTGATTGTGAGATGAAATGAAGGACCTACAGTTTAACGTGGAATCCGAACCAACGATGGAGGCCTGGCATTCCCCACATTCACAAGAGGTCTTGTCAGAGGTGAAGGAAGGGTTTGGTAATAAGAACAACATGTATAGAACATGTAATATTTTATAAACTTAACTTAGTTCTTTATAAAAAACTTATCTCAATTCAAACGTTTATAAATTCAAATCATTAAGTTTTAGTACGTAAACTTTGTATAGTATATTTTGTTGAGGATAATATTTTTTGGTAGAGACGGTTATAAAACTTTATCTTATCTCATTAAACATGAGATCCAACCTCTTCTGTTTACAGCCTCATATTATCTTGTAATTTAGGTATTTTTCTTGAATACAAATAAATAACTGTGTGTACATTTTTTTTAAATATTTAGTACAAAATAATTTTATACGATGAAAGATGTAATACAGTTTTTATAAAAAAATAAACAAAAATATACTTGTTTGTGAGTATGTATTTATTAATAGGATATATGCCAATATACACTATTTGTGCCGTGTTTAGTTCTTACCATAATAATAATATTTAGCGCCACGTCTTACTACCCGTTCGGGTTACATGTCTTTGAACTAATTACACTAATAAGTTAAGGAACAGGAAGGTTGAATTTAGAGGAAGTGTATCCAAATTTGCGTGGAGGGAAATTGGAAAGCCATTTAGGAAAAAAAACACCCTCAGTACACCCGACCGGGATTGAACCCTTACCTCTCCTTTTCCGGCAGTCAAGTTTATTGTGTTAATAGCACCTTAAAGCCTTAGACCAAGCGGCCACCGACTGACAGCTCACAGCTGACTTCTCACAGTCAACATTTAGGTATATACCTAAATTTTGACCGTCAGAAGTGACAGCTGCTAAACACATGTTTTTGCAGATCATATGGTTTGGCGTAGGGATACATAATTTGGTCTGGTAACTTTTAAAAGCTGTCAGTCAGCGCCAAATAAGCCATGGGGCTACTGTATATAAATTTGAGAAACAACTGGTTCTTTTCTAACATAAAAACTAAATAATTTAAAATCAACTGGAAATTTATAAATGCAAATTTTAACTTTAGTTTGAAAAAAAAAAGTTTATTCCTGGAATCTCATTGTGAATATTTAAGTACCGGGGGTTTACTGTTATGCATCGTTTCGTAATTTGTTGACACCTAAACAAAGATCTAGTTACAGTTTTTCTCACCGGAGAATGTCGAGCCTTGTGTCCGGTGGTCATTGCGTACAAGATACAATATTTAACACTTTATACTCTACTTTTGGTGAATTATACAGTAATTATACTATTTAAACACTAGGCGATACTAAGCCTTATTAATAATTATTATAGATCGTTTAATGTATGTCGTTAGTAAAATATTTTATGTACAGCACATTGGGGAGAGCTTTGTGTTCTTCTTTAAAATTGATACCTTGAGTTCTCTCTTAAACTGGTTCCAATCTTTCTATCACAAGTACAAACATAATCACAACGTTTAAAGTATCGTTAGTAAAATCACAATAAGAATGAAATAATTAAACTTATTAAAACAGTAGTATTGGTATAGAACCTGTTTCATTTCATATCACCGCTTGTGTAACCAACCCCGTGGTGTAGTGGTCAGTGCACCTGGCTCCAAGCTTAGGGGTCCCGGGTTCCATTCGCTGCTGGTTCATTGGGTATTTCTCCCTTAAGGGGAATATACCCTATGGGGTACCAGGAATAGGAAAATTAGTCTTGATTTAGGTTAATACTCACCCTGGCTCCACACCATAATAATAATAATTATTATTATTATTATTATCACATCATCTCATAGTGGGTACCACGTGTAGACAACGTCCTGTGGTGTACCCTGGACAACGTTCTGTCACAAGAGTGGCTAATAGTCTACATACAGACAATGTTCTGTCACAAGAGTGGCTAATAGTCTACATACAGACAACGTTCTGTGTCACCAGAGTGGCTAATAGTCTACATACAGACAATGTTCTGTGTCACCAGAGTGGCTAATAGTCTACATACAGACAACGTTATGTCACCAGAGTGGCTAATAGTCTACATACAGACAATGTTCTGTCACAAGAGTGGCTAATAGTCTACACACATACAACGTTCTGTCACAAGAGTGGCTAATAGTCTACATACAGACAATGTTCTGTCACAAGAGTGGCTAATAGTCTACACACAGGCCAATAATCTACACACAGGCTAATTGTCTACACACAGAATAATTGTCTACATACAGGCTAATAGTCCACATAAAGACAACGCTCTGTGCCAACAGAGCAGCTGATTGTCTACAGGTAAAGCGACCGAATCAGGACGTTTAGGTCCCTCCCGATTATATGGGCCATACGACACAAAAATAACAAATAAACCAAAATAAATATTAAAAAACAGCTTGTGTGGTTACGTAACTCTCACCGGTTAGTTGAACTTGGTTCAATGGTAGATTGTTATGTCTTAGATCAATAGCTATGCTCAGAGTCGGTTCATACGTCAATAATACTTCAATCCATGTTCGAATAGTCCACCAGGATCGCTGTAGATGAACGTTGTGATCACTTGATTTAGATGGTTTTCACTGTTATGGGTGCTTTCTACTGCTCGGAGACCCGCCCCGGTGGCGTAGTTGGCTAACGCGCTAGTCGTGTTGAGCTCGACTGCTGAGGACGGAGAGATCGAGGTTCGAATCTCAGTCGGATGAACTGAGTTTTTTTCCTAAATAGTTTTCCACTCTCCCTCCACGCAAATGCGGGTTCACTTCCTCTAATTCAACCTTCCCAATTTCTAATCCATTAGAGTAATTAGTACTTAAAGCGTATAAACCGAACGGGTAGTAAGACGCGGTGCTAAATATTGTTATTATTATTATTATTATTATTGTTACTGCTCGGAGTTTGTGTTCATTCATTAAGCAGGTAAATGATTAAAATCTGTTTAAAAAAATTTTATGTCGGTGTTCAAATTTACAAACGAATGTTGTCAGATATGAAATATAATGTAATATATGTATGTGTTGATGTAGTTTTGGAAATACTGAATCAGAAATACCGTATTTATACCTACAATCACAATAATGCATCATTAAAATGCGAAATAAATGAAATTAACGCCGGAATAAATAAAATATACGATTAGAGATATCTTAATAACTCAATGTCCAACTACCAAAGAAAAACATTCCTATATGAGATGTGTGGAGATGTATAATCGGTCAAATGGGGATCTAAAAGGCGAGATCACAGTGTAATATTATCATGAGTACAGTTCAATATTAGTTCTAATAGTAACTTAAATAATATGAATATCCAACTAAAATATAGAGCACAGAATATAGTATGTCAAATAAATAGGCTATATTTTGAAGACCAGACTTAAGAATTGGCATTCAAAAGGCTCACCACTTTAACAATAAACAACCCAAAAATTCCCAAAGAAGTTTACATAACAATAATAGCTTCTACGTAATCTATTAAGCCACATGCAGACATCATTTTAACTAATGCTGCCTTATTTACTGTTTAATCAGTAACACAATAAAATATCTATAACTAGTAGCTACTATTCTGATGGTTAAGTACCCATAGTCCAACTTGAGAAGTAACAAGCTTACCTTGGACGATTCCACCATGGCGCAGCTCATGAGATAGGTTCATATGTTAGTGCGCCAAGGTAAGACTGTCACTTTTCAGGGTGAACTGAGTGTACTTGGTTGGTTTTTAAGCTCTCAACACAAACTAAGGCTTATTTCATCTGGGACCAAACTTCAGAAAAAATTGGGACTGAATAACTTTGACCCGGCTGTGATTCGAACAAACAAAACTACCAGCACTAGTTAATCAACACATTGAGGAATAGTCCCTAAGTATCTTTTACCACAACACTACACCGACGATAGAGTTCCTTCTAAACACTAATAATATCTGCTAATACTATTAAAAAATCCAAAAAAACATTAATTCCAATGAAATTTAGAAACTCCCATTCACATTCGAAAACTGTAATTTACTTATTTAAAAAGAGTTAATTTTATCAAAATAGTTCTAGAGCTAGAAACAAAAAGTACTTTTTAAACAAATTATAAATTTTCTTTGGTCTTTATTTCTGAACCGTAGAGTATTGTATGGATATAGCAAATTTGTATATTTAATACACAGGCCTATATATTACCTTTACCACTTTTTCGGCACAGAACTTGAATTTTGTAAATAGATGACCGAAGCTGCAATAAAAGGATTTCCAAATAGATTATGGAAGCATTTAAAATTAATACATTTTCTTGAATTCCGGTATTTAAGGTCATTCGATCACGACACTGTATTGTTAGGATTATAAAGTCTAGTGGATTACGTTTGGCAGGACATGTAGTGCGAATGGGAGAATATAGAACCGTGTTCAGGGTACTGACTGGCTAACCCAATGGGAAGAGACCGTTGGGGAGACCTAGCTGTAGATGGGAGGATAATATTAGATTGGACCTGAAATAGATAGGATATAATGAGGTGGGCTGGATATAGCTAGCTCAAGATAGAGATAGGGTGTAATGAGGTGGACTGGATAGAACTAACTCAAGATAGGAATAGGGTGTAATGAGGTGGACTGG
>CABEEJ010009918.1:0-16372 GCA_901482245.1 Timema douglasi
ATGCACCCTACTCGAGGTCTTGGTCACCATGTATACTAAAGCCACCAGCCATGCACTGTTCTCATGGTGTTCGACTGGCCATTGTTTTAGTATCATCGTTTCATCTGCTAGACCGACTTAGGTTTTCTGCCATTTTAAATAAGGTTTTAAATAAGTGGTCCAAGTGTGTTGCCGTTTGAATAGTTTAATGCAGTCTTCACTATGAACAGTGTGAGAAGTGTAAAATCATCAAGACTGCATCAAGTCAAAAACTCAAGGGTCCGACTAGGGAGCCTTGGACTATTCGGATACAACCTAATTAAAATTAAAACACTTGTCATTAAAATTGTATAAACTCATGCTTAAATTAATTCAACTCAAAAATACAATGGGTCTCCCTTACTCCACATAAAAAGACCTATATAATAAAACACCATACAAAAGTAAATATCAAAAAACTCTAGTGTGATAAAGAGTCTTTTATAAATGACAGATAAAATCATGACAGAGAACTTCAAGAATTTGTAAAGCTCAAGCATTTAGAACTCCAAAATGAAAACCAAATATCAAATTTAAAAGGTCTAGGTTAAGCTCTGTATTGTGATAATATAATTCTTGGATATACTTTTGTCAAAACCAGAATGTAACTTAATTTAATAATTATGTCTCTTGTAGCTCATGATTTGGAATAGATGCACTCACTCCAATTACACTGAAAGGACACATTCTTACCTTTATGTATTACACCTTGGTGTCAAGGTAGTAAGGTCACATTTCAAGAGTAAATGCAATGTAAATACACAATATTTTAACTAGAGGATTTTTTACATAACTTATTAGGATTAAAGATTTTTATTTTTTAAATAATCTTGGATTTCTAAACCAAATTTATTTCAAATCAAATATAAAGCTCTTATTTTATTTGAAATGGCTATCAAGATAGTGTATACAATTTTTAAGAATGTTTATGATTTAAAATAAAGTCATGTTTGAATAATGTGTACAATCACTTTCGGAAAAATATTAAGTACTTAACTAATAATTATATGAAAAAGTATTTATGATGATAAGCTAAACAAAATGAAATGTTAAATTCATACAAGTACAAGATTCATATTTTCAACTATAATATTTATTATCACTTACTAACACATGATTTCAATTCAAGTATAAAACTTAAAAATTGTGAGAGTTTATCAGAACCAAATATTTGGTTATCTAGATATGTGTTCAAATTGGAAATGGTAAAATTTTTGAACAGGTGTATTCCCTCCAATGAATGAGAATATAAATAATAAATGTTTGAGAGAATATTCAATACTGTTCACAACAAAAATACTACAAGATAAACATTATACTAAAAAATGAAATAAAAAAACTGCAACAATTTTGTAATATTAGAACATGAAACGTAAGCACAATCAAACAGCCGTCACACACAAGTACAAAACACTTTGTAATAAAAGTCCTCTGGTGGACTGAAACGAGAGAAAACACACCAGTATTAAATGCCCCACTTGCTGCTTTTATTGTACATAGCTGTGAGATCACATTTTCCTTTTAAAGCATACACAATAGATCCTGAAGCGAGACACATTTGTTATTTCTCAAATCCCCAATTATTAGTATAATCAGGCACGGTTTTAGTAGGTGGGCAACTTTTTGTGAAATTAATTCCAGGCCTGATAGTATATTGTGTACAACCTGAACGAGTAGTAAGATGCAGTGCTAATAATGATAACAATAATAATAATAAATAAATAATAATGGTAGTATATAATTTAGAACACACTCATTTAAAAGTGGCCTTATTCATTTTTAATGTTAGTATTGCGATATATTTAAGGCACATTTGTAAATAAATAAATAAATATTTATTTATTATCTAGCATAATATCAGTAGTCACATTACAATGAGTTTTATATGTAAAAAATAAATGTGGGCAATGATATTGAAAAAGTATAACAAGAAGGATTCTAAACTGTGTCCGTATCGTCAGCCAAAAGGGCTTATCCGGCATTTTATGAACTTGAGAAGACCCCTAAAAACATACACGAAAGAAAAAATTAGGCCGGTGCAGTCACCAACGCTGACTAAAATTGATTGGCTGATGACACTGCTATGTATATATGCTAGCTATGATCACAGCTTGTATTAGGAACATGTGCAGCTAAGTCTTTCTTTAATCGAGCCTTTGGCATTGCAAGTAATAGTGTGTTTAACAGCGTAAAAGAGTAATGTTTTTAATTTAAAGGATTTACTGTGCACAAAGTTATTTTTTAGTTAATTTAATTAACATTTTGTTTTAAATTATAAACTGGTGAATTAAATAATAGGAAATATTTTTAAGTGAGTGTGTCAAAGCCAAAATCTAGCCAAGAAACAATTAGTGAATGCTAGGGATGGGGCATCAAATCCTTCGAATCCCTCGTATCCTTAAGCGCAGTCAAGATTCAAGGATTCAAGAAAATTTCAGATTTGAAACTCAAATCCATGGCTATGGAGTCGGTTCGACAAACCTTCGACTCAGATTCCAACTCGTCTATTTTTCTGTTATCTGATTCTGACTTCAACTCTGATTACAGCCCCTTCATAAATGGCTCATGTATATTAATTATTAATAACAAATTTACTGCAGTAAAATACTCCAATACAGATTACTTCATGGAAAGCTTCTTTGTAAATTAATATTTGAATAAATTTGTCAATACAAATTACAAATTTTGGTCCTAAATAATAAAAAAAATGTATAAAATAGTGTTGTAATGCTACAAGTTTTTATTTTAAGTTGGAACTGGTACATTTTTACCGACTTTGACTCTAGACAAAATTGCTTTCAACTCTGGCTCTACGATTCTGACTCCAACTCCATAGCCACGCTCAAATCCTTAAAAAATTATTTTTTAATTATACAAGTGAAATTTGTTTAAGAGGTCATATAATGTTTATTGGTGGCTAAGAGCTAACTATAATTATAGGATGAACTCAACAACCAGGCCCCAGACCAGTCTTTTAACAATCAACTGATCATATTATTAGAAAGAATGTTAACATTTATTTACTATTTGTATTCTCTATTACTCTTCTATCTTTAAATTTCCTATGAGGTTCATAGTTTTTTCCAAGATTTAAATTTGATATTCGAAGGTAAATTGGAGATTTGGATTAGTAAAATAATGGAATAGACCCTAATTTAGTGAAAGCAAAAATGATTATCTTTAACCAGGTATGAGTGCTAAAACACAACATATATAAATGAGATCCACAAGTAGAAGAAATACTCAGTCCTTGATGGAAGCATTGCGTTTTGACTCAAGTAAAAATTGTGGAGCTGGCTAAACTTTACTCACCGCTGTATGAACTCTAAACAAATATCATTTCAAAGTAATTGATACAAGGATAGTGTTTTTGATTAAGAAGGAATATTCTGATTTATTTGCCACCATTTCTCAGCATTGGAAATTCTAAGTGAAGATGTATTAGAAAAGTTATTCCAATTGAAAGCACATAAGAAATATGGTAATGAAACACTAAAACTGTAATACTTAGTGAATTATCAAAGATGGCTAGGAGTAAAGAAAGTGGATTAGTCAACATTCAAGTTAGTGACCAAAATACCTTTTTTTAGGAAGTTGTGTTGTGCGTTTCACAATACCTTCTGATGAGTTCCAATAGAATGAAACCTAAGTCGAGGGATTGGGCAGTAACAATCGATTTTCTTAGAGGCAGCCATTACCTTTTTGTCCAGTGGCAGCCATGTAAAGTGTGAATTGTGTTATTCTTTTCAATGTAAAAGCCACAATGTGTTCGTCCCTTTTATATGTTTTTATCCACCTTTCCTGTACCTTCTTACAAATATAACAAATCAATAAAAACAGTCAAGTAACATTAACATTGATTATAAGTCATGTAATTTTGTGTGCTCATAAAACTATTGGTTTGCGTGGACATAGGGAGATTTTGAGAATGATAATAGTGAATATTCTAAAACTATTAGCAAGTCAAGCAATTTTAAGGACGTGATTAAAATTAATATACTTGGAAAATGAAGATCATAATTTTAATTTAGCCGGCACCCTCAAAAATGCTTAATATATATCTAAAGAAATTCAAAACAACATTTTACTAGTTGTGACATATATTTACATGTTACATTGCCAAATAAATAAATGGTATACAGTATTGTTATTGACAAAGCACAAGATGAACAGATAAGTTTAAGAATCTGATTTGTTTATAGAACAGAAATTAAAAAACAATTCCATTTTTTTGTTGCATTAGAAGAACTGAACACCTGTGCATTGTCAAATAAAATATCACTGTTTTCAAATACTGTTGGTATTGATATCAAAAATTGTGTTAGCCAATCATTTGATGGAACTTCAGTGACAAAAGGTGCCTTAAATAGTGTTCGAACCTTAATTCAAGAAATGTTGAGCAATCCTTGCTGGTATAGACATTGTCATGGAAACTCACTTATTTGAGTTCTCAATAATGTGTCCAAAAATATTCAGGTCTTTGGTGACACCCTTCTGACTTTTAGAAGGTATATTTGCTTTTTAATCTACTTCAACTTCATGCCATAATGTATTTTCGAAAACACAAACTTCGCCTGTATTGGACTGAATGTGATTTAAGCTCAGTAATACAAGATAGGTATCTAACTATAAAAAATCCATTTATTTAAAACCCGTTTCAATAGTGTTGTCAAAGCAGTGGAACAAAGCTCTAATGGAGTTAATAAGTAAGAAGCTGCTGAAGCTAAAGGCTTACTTAGGAAATTGGTTTCTTTTGATGATTTCCTGTGGTTGGTGATATTTTATATACTGTCAATTCACTGTAGTTGAGGAAGCAAGGATGAGATGGTATGGACACGTAATGAGGATGGAAGGGGAGAGGATTCCAAGAAGATTAATGGATATGATGTGTGTAGGGAAGAGACTGCAAGGGAGACCAAGAGATGGGAGGAACATTGACCAGAAAGTGTGCAAGTGAGAGGAGCAGAGTGAAAGAGAGTGCAAGAGGAAGAATGGTGGAAGGACAGAGGGAGATAGAGGCATTCTACTAAATGAACCCTGCCTCAAGCTGGAAACAGTTCATAATTAATTTACTGTAACAGTATCTACACTATTCAAAGTCAGATTTGGGGAAGTCCTTCAAGCTAGTAGCATCAACCAAGGCAGAAATTGCAATTTTGTGAAATGAAATAAATTTTGAAGAATTTTATAGTGAAGCTATGACTATTTGACTATTGAAAAAAAGTTTGGTATTCATGTGCCTAGTGTAGGAAGTAAGAAGAATAGCATATAAAACACAAGTTCCAAAAAACCTTCCCTGCCTATTCACCTAAGTAATAATTATTTTGTAACATAGCCCATGGGGAGAGTAAGTGAGCAATATAAACCCATTAAATCCAGATAAAGAAGGGTGTATTATGAAATAATTGATCACATCTTAAATTAAATAGAAAAAAAGATTCACAGAAAATATTGATTTAATACTTGCCATTTTGGCATGTAAGCTCACATAGACATGTTCATGAATTCTGAAATATTCTTTTACTTTGCAAAGTCATATAATAAGAATAGTGAAATTTTCATGGAGGTCAAAAGAAAAAACTAATCTCTTTAAAGCAATGTTTTCAAATTGTCTAGCCACAAGTCAACTGTGCTTTGAAATCAGCTAAATGGGTGTAGTATTTCAAGATATGAAAGATATTCTTGCGCAGATCCTGGCCATTCCTTTAAGTACAGCAAATGTAGAACACAGCTCCTCAACTATGAAGTGAATTAAAATGTACCTACATTCAAATATGACCAGATTTGGATGAAGTGCCTTGAATCACAATAGAATGTGAGAAAAGTGGTTCTCAATTTACATCCCACAAAGTGTGACACCTATAATTCTGGCTGAAGTGACTATTTTATTCAAATGGAATTCTAAAAGTCAAGTTCTTACTAAAAGAAAATTACAAGAAATTTTTTAATAAAAACAACATAGTATGGATAATTATAGTTATATTAATTTTCACTATTAGTAAGGAGAAATACATATCGTTATTTTTCGTCACTACCTCCCCGTGCCGGGAATGGGTAATTTACGCACCTGCTGCCTTCCTTGGATGTGGTAGCCGTTTCTCAAGCTCCCTCTCCGGAATCGAACCTAGATTCCTCGTTACCACCATGATAGGCGCAGAACCTACCATCAACAGTTGATAAGGCAGGCATTTGAAAAACACGACGCCGGTACGAAGACCGTGTGATCGGCTCAAAGTTATTCAGACTAGACTATTGACTAGAGGTTTAACAATAATTCAACTGTTTTACAAGTATGTTCCTTGCAAATCTCATATTATAGATAGATTTATATTGGAGGCCCACCCAAAATTTATTTTCTAAAACCGCGCCTGGGTATAACCTCTATAAGTATAGTCAGATCACAATAAAAATAACCTTATTAAAGTCATACAAAATGTTGACTTGGCAACATTGACCAAAGGAGCCAACCACACTTATACAAAATAAACCAGTAGCACTTTATGCCCATTTACAATTTTGCAAAAATACTCTTGTTCTAGTAGCACACTACACTCCTCCTCTATCTACCGGCTAGCCCCAGAATCTGGAGAGCAGACCTCATCGGTTGTGGCACTTTTAACGTTAGAAAGGTAAGTCAATCAGACCATCCCATGGCATTAAAAGAGTGTATTTCTAAAGCAAATACATATTTACTATTATTTTTTATATTTTGTGATAATAAAGATAGAAGATTATACAATCTGTGTCACTAATAGTTATGTCTTATAAGTAAAACACTACAAGAACTAATGGATTTATTATTTAATTTAGCTGTTGCCGTCATAATGACTAGAGTGAATTTGTCATAATCACTGTCTTACCAGACAAATTTTATTCACACAGTCAATGTCTCTTGCTAATTCAATAGTTTGTCAGTCACAGTCTCTTGCTGAACCAATATTTTGCCAGAGTCTTTTGCTAAATCGATATTTTGTCATAGTCTTTCACTGAATCGATATTGTATCATGGTCTCTTACTGAATCAATATTTTGTTACAGTTTCTTGCTGGATCTATATATAGTCACAGTTACAGTGTTTTGGTGAACGGATATTATTTCACAGTTGCAGTTGCAGTTGCAGTTGTATATAATATATTGGTGTGATTAGCAATACAGTGTAGTTACAGAAATACTGCTAGTAGTGACAGCTGCGTACTCAGTCAAGATTATTAAAGTTATGACTGTGACAAAATATCGGTATGGCTCAGAGAATTCAGCCAGTTGCTGCTAGATTGATGGATGTCATAAACTTTGCTATCATTTTTCAACTACCAATACTTTAACCAGAGTCACTACATGTCCCCTTTGTCAGTTACTATTATGTTTGAGATCAAGTCATAGGGAATGACCATGAGAAAAAGTTATCAGTGATTTATTGCCAATCTCTGTAAGTAAGGATTTTGCTTTATTTTGATCAAGAAGGTGCCTTATGTGCACTGAAAACTATTGCGATGTATTTTGTTTCAAATGAGACTAAATGGCCTTACATTTTACTGGCCATTTATCCTCCTTTAAGTTTAATTAAAAGCAGGTTGTAAAATTTTTAAACTAGAAGGTAAGGTTATTTCTCTGACAATCTGACTATATCTAAAGTAATCCATGATACATGTTTAGAACATAAGACTTTACTCCCCCTCCCCCAATTAAGAATTATAAATAAAATCACATTGTTGAGGGTTAGTTGCAATCTCCAGTGCAAATTAGGACCAGCAATTCCTGGTTCAGACTGGTTCATTATAACTTTTCAAAGTTTTATTGCTCTTTTCTTTGCTGACCTTTCATATATTATTTTATAATACAAGACAACATATCCCACTGGTTTATAAAATCACTATACACTAATAAATATAGATTAAATCCAACAGCATATTATATTTTTCTACTCTCCAATAATTATTTTAACATATTAAAATTGTAATTTTAACACCTATTATAAAATATTCAAAATATAACTATAATACTATTTCAATTGCATTTTAAGGATTCAAAATATATCTCCATTTAAAATATCAGATGAAAAAGCACTTCTTTTAATAAGAATAAACTATAATAATATTTTTTAATTAAAACATTATTTTTAAATATAGATTGGTAAAATAAATTGCTAGTGTTTAAGTGATACATATGTGCTGATGATTTTGAAAGGGTGTACCCATTTGTTTTATTTTTCCACAAATGCAAGCAATTATTTTAATGTTCTCGGTAGGTACAAGTTTACAAAAGACGATATGTACCTATTCAAGAGACAATCCCTCAAAGAGAATAGGATGTTTGGATGTCATGTACTCCCTTAAAGCTACATTATTCAGTCTGCCTTAACATCTTATACACCAATGTAGTATTAAAAAAAAAGTCATGCGGGCAGTTTAGCCCACGATCATACAACTACTGCGCCTGCTTCACTACGGCTTTCGGGAAGTGGCGGGCATTCGTGCCATTCGTTGGCCAGAGGGTCATAGCACTCAACAGAAGTAATGGTGATCTGTGCTCGGTAAAAGTTGATTTCATGGGTCTGATCCCCACCTATCACATACAATAATCCGTCGGCTGCCGCCACGGCTGGACTTGCACGGGCCACTTTCATGGACGGAACTTTACTCCATTTGTTCTAAAACAAGAAAATAGGAGGGTGATATTTAATATTGATTAAGTGTTTGTAAAGGAAGGCCATATTTTATTTTATATACAAGACTTTACGATTGCAGTGAGTTCAGTTGGAATACTGACTGGTGTATCCCAGTGTTTCTCAACAGTTGCATACTCCTTTAAGGGTCGTAAACTTGTCAAACCATAATTTTTTACAGCCAGGTGGCATTATAAAATAACATAGAAAAATAGAACTTAGTGGTAAGTCATATACCCCTGGGGTTATGTGTACCACAGTTTGGGGAACAATTATGTAGTCTTATTATGACAAGGCTTGTACAGGGGTGTGGGGCCTACGAGTTATGTGGTGTTGTTTATTGTATTAAGGACATATACAGGGTCTTATCTAATGGTACAATATAGTACGTCTGGTGATGTGTGTAGGCTATACTGAAAGGCCAAGAGAGGTGACAAAGAGGAAGATAACTCAGACTCTGAACTATGTTACACACATGACTTATGAAGTGTGTATGTAGGGAACATTTATGTTTCTCTCTCTACACCGTTCAGTTAGTGTAAACAGACCACATTTCTGCATTTCTTACAATATTAGGAACAAACCTATATGATTTATAAACACCATGACATTTCGTTAACTATAAGAATTAATAAACATCCAACATAGTTAAGATATTCTATTACCTCTTCAAAGGAGTACCTCTCGACACATTGCAGCACCTCGTGATGTCGACTGGTACCCCCTACAACATATAGATACCCATCAAGCACCGCAACCCCCATTTGACTGCGAGGGACCATCATCCCGGTCAGTGATGACCACTCCCCTGTAATGGGGTTGAAACTGTGCAGGTCTTGCATTTGGCGACGTGTGTGTGTGCAGCCACCCACAATATAGATGAGACCTTCAACACCAACAGCATGCATTAGCACACGAGGAGGTTGGAGTTTGATAGATAGCACACATTAGGAAAGCTTTTTTTGAAATTTTGTTTCACATCCTCTATTAAAGAGAATGATGTAGGCCTGACATTTGGTTTAAATTTATTCCATTATTCCTATTTATCAGATTATATAGTTTGAGTTGCAAATACCCAACTTTACATCCATCCATTACTGTTTCCAGCCTGTGGCAACTTCATATCCTTATAATATAATTTAAGATTAGGATAGGCACAATATTCAGTCCCCGGCCATTAATTCATCACTTTGAAAGGGTAAGCCCACATTTCACCAATGATATATTTTTCGGCCATACCGGGAATGAACCTAGGACCCTAGACAAACAAGCTACCGACTTAGCTAAGGTGTCGGACAAATACCCAACATACTTCCAATAAAGTGTCTTCAAAAATTATAATACAAATTTAAAAAAACAATTTGGATATATAACAAAGGTTTTCCAATGTCGCATATTATATACGTGGGTTACTGATAGTTTGCAGGTTAGCATAGTATGGACTGTTTTGAGTGCAGACATTTTTATTATTCAAATTACACACATATACATTTAAAGGGGACATAAGGAAACAGTTTGTGATAAAAAAAAAAGAAAGGTTTATTACTTTCAAAGTTAATATTAGAAGAGGAACTTAGCCTATAATTAAACTAGTCTACATTTTAGAATTTTTCTCAGATGATTTCTCAAAAGTGTTCTTGAATTTATTTTTCATGCTAATTCTAGAAATGACTTCAATTTTTACACAAGACTATTTTTTTACAAAAACTTTTTTAAATATTGTAAAGACTTGTCTTGATACTATAAAAATCTATCCTAATACTTTCGTGACTACTCTGTAACAAAACAAAACAAAAAGCAACCACTGTTCAATTATTTTCCAAACGTTCTCTTTTTTGACATCCTTGCAGATCCTCCATTTTTACTGTCCCTCTTCAACATCCAACAATAATCGGCCATCATAGTTTAATTCCATTTCCCCTGGTACCTCTTCTCCATCTCCTTAATATCCAGGTGAAAGTGTTCACCTTTCTCTTCACTATAATGTCCCAGATTTTCCGGAAAGTAGTCAATATGGGAGTGTAGAAAGTGTACATTTACACTCGTGTTACAACCCAACTTCTTGAAGTTTTACAACATTGTTTCAACAATGTTCCGGTAATTTAGATTTTTGCTATTCTCTAAAAAGTTTTTGATAACAGATTGGAAGGCGGTTCATGCGTCTTTCTCTCTCTCATTCATCGTTTTCTCAAAATCTTCGTCTATCAGTTTGCTGATTTGTTGACCAACAAAATTCTAGCCTTCAATTTTTCTTGTGTGATGAAGGGAAATTTCATAGAAAGGTAAGTGAAGCAGGGTCCACCTTGTGGTAGAACCCTTACAAAATGCTTCATCAAGTCCCATTTGATATGTAATGTGGGAAGTAAGACTTTTTGGGGGTCTACAAGCGGTTCATGCAAAATGTTTTTAGTTACAGGAACAAAATTCCTCCGCTCTGGCCAAACTCTCACACTCCAATACCTTTGCTTTACCAAACTATCCCATTCACATAGAAAGTAAGGCAGTTTCGTGTACCCAGCTTGTTGTCCTAATAAAATTACTATAATTTTGAAGTTACCACAGATTAGCCATTTGTATTCCGCATACTGGATACTTGTTAACAGTACCTCCATGTTCTTGAATGCCTCTTTCATTTCAACTGAATGGGTCACCGGAATAGAGCCATACACATGCCCGTTATCCAGTAACACGTATTTGAGGCTTCTCTTGGATGAGTCAATAAAAAGTCTCCGCTGAGTAGGATCATGTTCAATGCCATAGTAGAAGTGCATTAACTCGTTTATGTTGGTGCAGTAAACCAAGGAATTATTATTTGAGAATAAAGGAACTAGTGCTTGTCCTCTGTGTCTGTACCATGAAAAATGTGTTCCTGGTGTCAGAAGATTCTTACTTTAAAGCAGGGAGCCAAGTAGTTCTGCAGATTCCTTAAGGCAAATTCAGATCACGTACTAGATCATTAAGTTCCCTCTGAGAGAACCTTTGTGGAGTAAAGTTGAGTTCAGGATTGTAGACATCATCACTATCGGCTTTAGAGATTGCATCACGTTCCCTTTCAACATCATCTTCTGCCATGTTCTCTAAAACAGCTGGAGGAAGAGGGCCAGGCACGTCTTCTCCATGTGAAACTGGCCTAATGGCTGAAGGAATGCTTGGATACACAATTTGCTTATTTTTTGAATTGCAGCCCTGAAACCTAGCAGCAGGAGTTGTGCCAACTTAAAGGCTTACAGGTCTGTATTGCGAAATTTCCCTCCAACCATACGCATTACCCAATGAAACATAAATGTTGGATAAATGTTGGAAGTCAACTTGGCTTCATTGTGAAAAAACTGTGTGCGATAAAAGATAATTAAGAACCGTTTTGGAATCAGCATCAAAAAGTGAGACAAAAACACATGAGTTTTCAATCATCTGATATCATGCAGTTTAGAGTTATCAAAAAATATTCACGTTTCTGGAGTAAAAATATGTATAGTACAGTTCAGAATACTTCATAAGTGGAATAAACATCTACAAGCAACTCATATATATATATATATATGTTTATTTTATTGAAGAAATATTTTAAACTTAAATATGTATATGGACAGACAATAAGAATGGAAAAGGAAATAATTCAGAGAAGAGTGATGGAGTTGAAATTTGAAGGGGATAAACTGCAAGTGTGTGAGCAAGAGAAAAATGGTGAAGAAATAATTCCAAGAAGAGTGATGGAGTTGAAATTTGAAGGGGATAAACTGCAAGTGTGTGAGCAAGAGAAAAATGGTGAAAGTACAAAGGATGATTGATGGAGGCATTTTACTAAACTGACCTAGCCACAGGCTAGAAAAAGTTGTTGTTGTTGTTGATGATGATGATAATGTACCTCATAGCTATTAGCATTTTGTTTCTTAACTCTAAAGCACTTCAGTGACATGACAACGTTAATTATGCTGAGCATAACTTGCTCTGAAATAATAAATATTGTGTACTGCCTTGTCTTCAAGGACATTGAACACTCTCAAGTTAAAGTGGGCTCTTAGTACTTGCTTTTTTTATAATCGCATTAGTCAAAATAACGGCTAACTTGAAAATCAAACATTTCAGTATATTTTTCGTTTATTTAATTCCAACTTGTATTATTTTAAGTTTATTTTATGATCTAGTGTGCCTTGTTGTGTAAATGACCTTTATATCCTCAAATTGAACATTAAACATACAAATTAAGCTTGTCTACTTGTGACCACAGTCATTCAATAAAATGGCAATATGAAGCATGTCACAGTTACATTTAAACAAAATTTGATCACATTATTAAGACTAAATAATTAAAAGTGATTATTAACGGCATTTTAGTCACTAAAAGCACACAATCCAAATGCTACACGTTTTATGTAACACTCACCTTCATATGAAACCACCCCCATACTAAATCTGGGCTCTGGCAGGTTTCCTTCAAGCCTCCACTCGTCGATGTTAGGGTCGTACTTTTCAATGGAACCACCAATGTCTTCACCCACCCAGCCCCCAACAGCATACAGGTTCCCATGCAGAGCACAGAGTCCAAACTCACAGCGTGGGACAACCATGCTGGCCACTTTGGTCCATGTGTCATCTCGGGGGTCGAAACACTCCCCATTTGCTAATATTTGAGATTCTTGCTCCCCACCCACAACAAAGATTCGCCCATTAAGTGTGGCCACACCCGGTAGAATCCGTCCAATACCCATTGGAGATGCCCTGCACCATTCCTGTCGGAAAGTGTCGAACCTTTCCACAGACTCAAAAGTACATTCCGAAGATCTTGTCCATGCACTGACAAGTTCACGCTTGGATCCGCCGATCACAAAAATGTCTTTTTTAGCACAAAGGCGTGGATGGACGAAGAGTGGAACAAGGCTGCCTTTTTTGGTAACAAGATCTTTACGCACCGACCTGAGGGCAACTTTCAAACTGCCATCCCCACACTCATTGATTGCCCGTTCCAATAAGCAGATTGAAAGAAGAGGAAGTCGGACATGTGACAGAACTTCAAATACGTAGCGCCGGCGTTGAATTACATCATGCACTATCCATCGCATTGCAGCTTGAAATACCTGATAAAATAATATTTTATTCATATTAAGTCACTTAATGCATGGTTTATATGTTAGGTTAAAGGTCCATTAATTTAAAAAATAATTAGATCATTTAAATAAACAATTATTATTAAACATCTCAATTCAAAGATTATATACCTAGTGATTGCCGGTAATGACATTTATATTGAGGAAAAGTAAGGGAAACGAGACAAAATATGAGGATCGAGACGAAAATTAGATATTATTAAAACGGCGCTTTAGAATAATTTTAAATTAATAATATACACTAGAACCTTGTTGATCCAAATTAATTGGAACAGAAGCTTATTTGGGTTAGCAAAAATTCGAATTAAGTGGGAGAATTCAGGGATACAGTTTGTTCACGAATGTTAAATTAAAGATGAACAGGTTTAATCAAATTTGCATTTATTTAACTAACATATAACACTTAATTTACATCCATTACTGTTTCCAGCCTGTAGCTTGGGTCGGTTTTTTATTCAAACCATATTTTTCCCCTACCAACTTGGTAGGCCTGTCGTAGCTTCATATGCTTTATAATCTAACTTAAGACTAGGAGAGAGACAACATCCAGCCCCCCCCCCACCAAGCTGTTAATTCACCACCATGATATACATTTTTTGGCCATACCAAGAATCAAACCCTTAACTCAGTAGGCAGACATGTTATGAGATAAGTTGTCAGATTATTTAACACTTAATATGTACTGTAATTATTTTTAGTTACAGGAAAACAGACTGTGTTGACTACAACATGTAAATATTAAACATTTACTATCAGATATCACTGTTGCTTACAATTCTCTTTTAACATTGAATTTGTTAATCAATAAAATGTTTCATTTGGTTTAATTTTTTCCCAGTTTTTCAAAAAGTGTGTTTGGGTTATCCAACATTTTGGACAACCAGGGTTTGGTCTGGTGGGGTTTTTTACTGTGTATTGATTTTTAAACTAATATGGTAGGCCTATGCTTAGTAAAAGCTATAATGGTATTAAATGTAATATAAATAATAAAATATTATAAGAGCACCATAAAAACATAATATATATAGGAGTGTGAGAATAGCAATTTAATCAAATAAAAAGCCAAATTTTGAACTAATATTGAATAATACAAATCAAATAGTTAATTTTATCAAATTTTTGATAGAAATTATATTTTTAGTTAATTGCTTTGAAAGTGATGTTTTATATTTAATTATATGCAGAGTGCAAAAAATACTTGAAAACATAGTGTGTGATACCTCTTCAATGCTCTCTAAGTTTGAGACTGCAAAGTGATACATAGGTTTGAGAGCCCTTAAAAGTTACCTACCTACATTATGGCATTAGAAACTCTAAAGGTCATTGCCGCACCTAAAAAAGTTTGCCATCTATCCCTATCTTGAACTAATTCTATACTGTAATCTACACGATATTATTTTCCTAATATTGTCTTAAGAGTACAGTGTATGTAACTCATCATTATGTAACCCCTACACTCCTCTGTAGCCTCAACTCTTTTTGGACCAAATATCTTCCTAAGCACCTTGTTTTAAAAACCCCCATTTTTCTCGTTCTCGTCATTTAAGTTAAGATATTAGAGTTCACACCCATAGAGAATCAGTAAAATTATTGTGCTGTATATTCTGAGTTTTACATTCCTTGACAGCAGGCGAGATGTCAACAACTTACTGATTGAGTAGTAGCATCCTTTTTCCGACCATAATTATTTTCTAATCCCCAATCTAATATTGTTATTGCTAGTTAAAATTGTTCTAAATATTTAAACTCATTAACTATATCAAATGATATGTTGCTTGAAGTAATCTCTAAATTATTGTCTTAGGTTTATTAAAATCCCTATAATGTTATCTCGGCTGGAAACTATTTAAATGCTATCTTGTTTTGACACCCTTTAAAAGTTATCTAGGTTTTATAACCCTTAAATTTTCTCTAGATTTTAAATCACTTAAATGTTCTCTGGGTTTGAAATCCCTCAAAAGTTTATTTGTGGAAAATCCTTTGAATATTATTTAGGTTTGAAAGCCTTTAACTTTTCTCTAGATTTAAACTATAAAATAGTAGAAACTCCTTCGATGTATCTAGGAATGATACCCCCCAAATTTAATCTGAATTTTAAACCCCATAAAAATGTTCTGTATGCTGAAGATCCTTTAAATATTCTTTAGATGTGACAACCTCTAAACCAGGCATGTTCAACCTTTCCCCAACTGAGGGCCACATAAGTTCTTAGGGAATTGGCCTGGGGTCATATATGAAATGCATAAGACCTAATGCCCAAATATAATAAAAGCATAGACGTATTATTATTTATTTTTATATGTAACACATACATACATCATACAACTAAAAATTATACTTATGATTCTGGAAACTTAATACAGTAGAAATTGGTGAGCTCTTACATCAACTTTAACAGTCTAATTTTTTGTTTTACCTGCAATTTTAGTAATTTAAATTTGATCCACCAGGCTGCCCAGAACAAGCCATTTGCAAGTCAGACATGCCTGCTTTAAAGGTTCTCTAGGTTTGATGCCGCTTAAATACTCTTTCTTTAACACCTCCTTAATCTCTCACTACTCTGCGTCAGGAGATGCACTTATAAATGG
>CABEEJ010009919.1:0-16368 GCA_901482245.1 Timema douglasi
CCATACAACATTCCACCTCTGACTTGAACCAAACCATACAACATTCCACCTCTGACTTGAACCAAACCATACAACATTCCACCTCTAACTTGAACCAAACCATACAACATTCCACCTCTGACTTGAACCGAACCATACAACATTCCACCTCTGACTTGAACCAAACCATACAGCATTCCACCTCTGACTTGAACCAAACCATACAACATTCCACCTCTGACTTGAACCGAACCATACAACATTCCACCTCTGACTTGAACCGAACCATACAACATTCCACCTCTGACTTGAACCGAACCATACAACATTCCACCTCTGACTTGAACCAAACCATACAACATCTGTAGCATTATATTACACATCATGTGGTCAGTCAGCTGCAGCAGCTAGTCTCATCTAACATGAGAATGATGCCTTAGACCATGTGATCACTGAAGCAGGTAAGTGATATAATATCAGTTGTATTTGGAAAACCTCCTAAGAATGATGGGACCACCAAAAGGATAATTGATATTTCAACAATTAAAAAAACACAAAAATGTTTGTGTGGATAAATATTTGTTGTTAGTATTATAGCATTTACTATTTGATTTTCCGGACTTAACTCCAGTGAAGATCACTTTTCTCTTTCTTACTATATATACACTAAGGTGAACCATTATTTATTAAAATAAGATACTTTTACAATTGATCATTTTAAAACAAAGGTTAAAGTGATGAAAGTTTAAACAAAAATGTTTTTCTCATACTTGAATAGCTTGGAGTTTAAAAATTGGCGCGCCAAATGCGTTGCGCTTAGAAGAATATTCCACTGCACAGTCTAGTGCTGCTTGGCCAATGCCCAAAGCCTGAGAAGCAATGCCTATGCGACCAGCATCTGAAAATACACATAATATTTAAATAACACCAAAAAACCAAATATCTGCACTTAGGAATAAAATAATATCTGCCACCATTCTCATCACTATTAGATCAAAATATAAACATTTAATAGGGAACGTTTCTTTTTAAAATACATTTGTAAAGTTAAGCAAATAATATTTTAACAGCTTGTATGACTTAAAGTTTACATTATTTTATTTCGCTAGCTGTATATTAAGGTGAAGCAAAATGTTTTTCTTATTTGATATTTTTTTTAAAATTTGATTTATACATAAATTTAAGGTACCTAAATTTCAAAAGCAAACTATATTTCAAGGTTTCTTTTCTCCAGTGATTATGAAACAAAAACAATATGCAGCAAGAATAAAAATTATTAAATAAAATTTCATTATATTTGGAAGAAGGTACAGGAAAGGTGGATAGAAACATATAAAAGGGGGACAAACACAATATGGCCTTTACAATGAAAAGAAGAACACAGTTCACACTTTACACTGCTGCCAATGGACAAAGAGGTAATGGATGTCTCTTAAAGAAAATTGATCGTCACCGCCCAATCCCCCGACCTAGGTTTCATTCTATCGGAACTCATCAGGGAGGAGTGTGAAACGCGCAACGCAACTTCCTAAAAGAGAAAACCAAAAAACACAAAAGAGGAGAAAAAGGAAAATGGTAAAGAATAATAGAACACATAGATAGGAACAAATAAAAGGTATAACAAAAAGGACAAACACAGGAAAAGGACATGGATGCGAATATATAATGATATAACTCTATAAGGAAAACCTCTTTTCGCTATATGAGGTAATTGTATTATATTTGGAAGAAGGTACAGGAAAGAATTTCAAAATAGTTGGTAAAAAAAATGAACATTGGTACTTAACTCCTATTAAGAATATAAAAATAAAGTTAGACTGTGCAAACAACGTGAAGAGAATAGATAGGTAGATCCACTTGGATGAATTTGTTGTCATTGCTTACGTCAGCCACGATACTACATCACCCAGTACACAGCAGTTAGTAGCATGTCGTGAAGTCCTTTCATTTATCTTTATGATTATTTGTTTTATTTGTGTTTGCCTGGCAGTGGTTTTTTCGTGTATAGTTGGTTACTTTATTATGTTTACCACTCAAGTATCTGTTTTAATATACTCATACAAAATACAGCGGGGATGTTCTAGTTAATGATTTAATAGTAGTAACTATAATACTAACTATATGTATGAATGCTAACTATATGTAGCTGTTTATTATTTTATAGTAGTTTTTCTTTTATATATTATAATATATAGGATACAAATCATTGCTGAACAATCAAACTTTTAGGCTCGATTTTAATTTACTTACATACGTTAGGCACGTAAGGCTACAAATCATTGTTGAATAATCAAGCTTTTAAGCTTTTTGCTAATTTATTTGCGTATGTTCTTCGATTTTAATGACACATGTTTTCAAACAGACATACAAAATGCCTAGCTTTGCTGTTGCACTCTGTGTAAATAATCAACGAAACTGCAAGGGTAACAATATATCTTTTTATTCCTTTCTTGAGGATCCAGAAATTTTTCTTACATGGGAGCTCAAATGTAAAAGAATGACACAATTAATACAAATTTTGCTCGAATATGTTCCATCCCTTTTGCCGATAGTGACTTTAACTAAAATGCAAAGAACTTAAAACAAATTGAATGTTGCCAGTGTTAATACAATAGTTCCAACATGTAAATAATTTTGAACATATATGAATAGTTTTTTAAGTGTAATTTACTCAGTTTTCTCATTTATTGGTGTGGATTTTAAATATGTATTAATATGTTTAATGTTATCAAACGTGATAGTATAATTTCTAACAATAATTATTTAGAAAGAAGTTAATTTGCCTTCCACAAAGCTTTGCGAATGTTAAGCCATGTTCAGTGATTTACTGAAGATTAATACAAAGTGGCGACACGAACAAACCGACCCATTTTTGGATGTTTACAGACAATTTGAATGTCTTTGGAATATAAGAACACCACGTGGCGCCATTTTAATAAATTAAAGAGTAGTTGATTATTCTCAACATGAGCATTATGATAAATGACACATTTGAACAAATTCCTTACTTTTCATGAAAAATGAATCACTTGAAATTATTCATTGAAAGAAACACGTGAGAACAGGCTCTAAGTGCTGGAGAGTGTACTGAGTGATGTCACACACTCAGCCAATCAGATGTCTTTATCCAACTGGCGCTACCTTCTATTCTCTTTACATTGTGTGCAAATAGTTATGTGAGACCTGAAAGACCAGATATTGGGAGAGTTATATCTAACTTCAGATGACATCATGCACAGTAGCTGACATATTATAGTACCATGGTGTCAACCAGTTGGTTATCTAGTGGTTGTGAATTCGTGTGACAGCCTTCTCTAAGTGAGAATAGTTCAAGCACACATTAAAAGTATACCTTAAGAACATACTTTTGATTATGTGTAAATGTTTTGGGCATGGTCCTAGATGGAGTTATGTTTTAATAGAGATCAGTTCTAACAACATAAATGGATCTCCAAATTTAGTTTTAAAACAACTTACCTTTATCTAAGTTTATTAAATATAAATCACCTCTTATTACACAGTTAATATTTCCTGCAACTGACCTATAAACAAATTCCTGAGATAGAATATTGGCCTGGATATGAGTGGACCAAAGTACAGTTTGTTTGTATACGTGGTTAGTTTTTAATCTTACCTAATGTCATCATCGCTATCTTGAACCCCATTCCAAGCTCCCCAAGTAGACTATCCTTGCTCAAAACACAGTCTTCAAATATTAGACTGCACGTAGACGAACCTCGAATGCCGAGTTTATCTTCCTTTTTCCCCAAAGCCAATCCTACAATCACGAATGGGAAATAAAGATACCAACATACACTACATTATCTTAACATTTAATATTATTTTCTATGGTTCTGTGAAATGTTTAGTATCAGTAAACAATCTCAAGTTGTGAGATATATAACAGTCATTGCAACAAATTAATACCATCCCTAAAAAAACGTAGGCATTAAACTAGTGAAGTGGTGCACCAAGTACATCAAACTAGTGAAGTGGTGCACCAAGTACATTAAACTAGTGAAGTGGTGCACCAAAGTACATCAAACTAGTGAAGTGGTGCACCAAGTACATTAAATTTCAGTGGCAAGAGCAAAATTGTGGAGTAAGGTGGGAGACTCAGAGATATGTAGATTTTAGGGGAGAAAATAACGTTGAATATGGCAAAATTAATATAGTGAATGGAAATATGGTTATGAGTTTTACTGATATAAGAAAGATGAATGAGCTAAAAACTACAAAATAATCAATCAACACAAAAAAATATTACATGTAAATGCTATGGATGGTTTAGAAGAGTTAATTAATTATAACTAGCCTATTAAGACTGTTAGGAGTATTTATGGAACATTAAAAAAAGATTGTTAAGGATTAAAAACAATATGGATACCAGCCTAGGTCTAGGCAAATATAATTAGAAAAATCAACAGTAGTGGTGTTGCGTTGTGAACACCACAAACTTGGAATAACACCATTTTGTCCATGAGCTGGCGTGCTCTTCACGTCCTCTAGCAGCAGGCCAGCTTCATCACCCGCTCTCGAGAACTAGTCGGGTTAGGAGAGATTCACCATGTCCCACTAGTGACACTATTGTCAAAAAGATAGTCTCCGATTGGTCTACTGGACACCACCAACTGTCTAATTCCTAAACGTTGAGTGGAGAGGAAAGAAAGTTTACAGAACTGTAAAAAAACTATATAAACTTGGTGACTTTATGTGTATCTGTTATTTCATTAGACACTATTTTTGTATATAACAAGGCCTCGTTGGAGCAAAAATCGAACACCTGCTGCCTTGGACCAATGTCATACTTCATGGATTCTGCATGTAAAATATACTTATCTGCGGGGATGTCATCATTCTAATTCTCGGGCTCTTGAAGCTGCCTCATTTAAATTATTAAACTCAGTCTTTTTCATCTTCAACTTTTAATTCTCATTATTCAAGTTTGGTAAATTTATTGCTAAGGGATTCTACCCTATATAGATAAGTTGGCCCTCATAAGGGCCTTGATCACTTTTGTGTTATATCTATTGATCGGGGCTTCTTTATTTAGAAGTTGGCACTTCTTGCCGTACTTAGTTATTGCTTGCTTATAACGGGACTTCATATGGTTCCCCGTTGATTAAAGTTTGAAAAGTTGTGGTTGGCGCTCAAAAGGGCTCAACTAACTGGTAGTATTTTTTGTAGCCATTTTCCTTTATTTTAATGTACATTATATATTTCATTGCTGTATTTTTGGTCTGGGTTGTCATCCTTATAACTTATAACATGCTACAGGGCCGTGTGCCCTTTAGTATATTGTAGTAACTTCTTAGCATAACCAATACCACTTCTGAGTTTGATTCTTTGTTGTTGAATACATACGTTTTTGCTTATTTCTGTCCGCGCTCATTTATTTGCACCAGTTTGTTGCTTGGTAGTAAGAAACGCGGATAACAGTGGGAACAAGAGATTATAATCTTGATTATGTCACAAATTGCTCTTTTAAGAGCTATCTTGGAGAATCTTCGCTCTCAGGACATTGCTTTCTTCCGATAGTGCTGGAATGTTAGGGATCCTTGACAATGTTAGAAACGATTTGGGTTTTACAGTTGTCATCTTTACTTTGGTTTGGGTTGACTTTAATTTATGACAGTGTGTTGAGCCCACACCTCTTGTGGACCCATTCAATGCCGCGGGAGACGGTGTGTCCGCCCCCGTTGTCATCGGTGTTGATATTAGGGGTTCACGCGCCCGACCTGGGGCGCGGTACAACAAATCGGTATGAAGGGGGGTTGTACGAAGAAAGTCACTCAGGATGTTGTCGCACAAGTCTTTATTCGGAACTCTAACTCTATGCCTTGGTTGGAGCCGGTTACACAACTTTATATAGAAGGAAACCCCATCCCCCATTCCCGCAAGTTACAACATCGCAGTCACTCCAACTGCTCTCAAAGAGCCTAGAACCGAAAGCCAACGGCTCGTGAACAGTCGGCCCTCACGGGCGTGAATCCTAAACCAGAGTGTCTGGACGAGCCACGCAACCCGACCAGTCAGGCGCGGCTTCGCCGCGCGCAGCCAACCGCACACGGCAAGAAGGGGGAGGGGGAAAGGGCAAACCGCGCAGCGCGCAGTCCCAAAAGTAAGGGACGAGAACTCGGCACAGTGTGGTTAGTAATATAATAATTTCAAATAACATATTTAATACTGAATAAGAACATTAGACCAGTAATTTAAAAAAGGGACTGTACCTTTCAATGGCTTAGGCACCACAAACGCACTAATGCCTTTATGCATTTTGCTCTTATCTGTTGTTGCAAAAACAATGGCAGCTTCCGCTTCATAGCCATTTGTAATCCATGCTTTGGTTCCATTTAAAATCCAACTCTCCCCATTAATGCTGTGGGCAGTTGTGCTGGCAGCTCCTGCATCGCTGCCATTACCTGAAAGTGTATCCTAAAGTACAATTTGACCACCGCCATATGATCTAGTGAGGCAAGTAAAATGTTCATAGTGTCTGACTACCACACATTTCAAAACTATAAATGGCTTATAATTTCTACTTTTCAAACATTGTGCATATATGTTTCAGCTAAAATACCGGCCGGAGGACAAGAAATAATTCCTACTACTGGGATATTGACAAAAATTGCACAAGTATGTGGTGGAGATGGATATCATGATACAATAACATAAGCGGTATCATAAGGCATTTGTAGAAACTGATGATTGCCCATTAGCATCTTATTGAGCTATTGCTATTTGAGCTGAATTTGGTGATAGAGAAATGTTAAACTTGACATGACTATACCACAAACAATAACACTAACGGTTGTCTAACAATATCATTATGAGGTCACAGAGATGATGGTTAAGTTTTGAGTGATGCAACGTATTCTTTGTTAAACCAGAGATATTTTCAACGTTATTACAATTTTATGCATAGCATAGATACTGTCTTTAAAGATCAACTTAAAAGCATGTGTATTAATGTGAGCTACATAAGCTAAACCACTGGTAGTAAATTGATAAAATTTGTGGTAAAGTTATTAAAAATACTGTAATATACAAGGTGAGAAGTTGTCGATATTATAGCGCCATATTTTATGAAGCCACTGAAGTGTCCCAGACATCTCAACTGGGTATTTATTGCCTTAGGTATTGTAATATACAGTAAGATATGATGGTTTCATTTATTGATTTACATCCAACACAAAAAATGACATTGAATATGAAGGTATTGCCACCAGAAAACCTAAAGCTGTATCAGGAGTAATAAAGAGGGTTTTGGCAAAAGGGCATATAGGTCTTTGTGTCTTTATTCCGACAATCATTTTAAACTAACCACCATATTGTTAAGAATATTTCCTTCAAATTTGGTTGCGATATCTAAACACTAGACCCCAGAAGTGTAGTTTTTATAATTTGTTCAGCTGATTTCACAAACAATTGGGCTTTGAGTGTGTGTTAAAAAAAACACATGTAGTTTACCAGTATAGCCATCAAAACCTAAAACGTGAAAGTTAAAAAATCAAGAAAGTTTAAGTCAAAAGTTTAAGGAATTGTGTAGGTAATACTGTTGAGGTTATAGTGTTTTCCCTGGTAATTGAGTGTTACCAACTGTTTTATCTTCAGGAACAATGTCATTTGTACAATTCATTTTTTAATGGTCAGGAAAAGTCACACCAAGACACTTTACTGTCTAATTGCATGAGCAGGTATAAGAACATTCACGTTAGTACTAACCAGGAATGGAAATATTTCATTAGGAAATAAAACAACTGCGGGTAATCCAGTAGAACATTGTTGACAGTATTGTGTTTTAAGAGAAACAAGGTATTCACGACAACAGTCTATATAAACTCAACAATGACGTACTGCAACTAATAGTAACTCATTTAGAATCATTATTGCGCCCATAAAACCACTCTTAGGTATTTTGACAACTCAGAACTTGGAGTTAAATCCCTCTACAATATAAATGGTAGTTTAAGAGAAAATTGACAAACCACTCCAAATGTCACACACACATTACTTTAGGTTTGTGTTTAAGAGGCCTAAGACTGATGTTTGTAAGTTCTGTTTAGAGCTCTCACAAAAGCTATCCAGAAACCCACGAGACACATGCAGTGTTACACTTAAGATTCACAAAGAAAATTTCAAAGATGGCAGATCTTGAAGAAAGATACTATTTCTAAAACTAAGTCTGAGGAGGGCGAACCTTTCTGCCTTGTGCTGAAATTTGATTAGGGTCAAAATTATTTGATTCCTAGGATCAATGTAAACAGCTAGTTCTATGAAAGGTGTCTGTGGATTTATGCCCTTAATATTCATGTTTACAACGACGATTCGTCGTATTTCTACTGTCACATGGAAACTAGTGCCCGGCGAGAATGCAAGTTTGTAGAATCCTTCTGTGTATTACCAAGAACTTCGCTAAATTCCCGAGAGGTACAACAGTTGTCCTAATGTCAGACACTACCAGGAGCACAACCATAATTACATTTTGTTCCTGGTTCATATGTACCCAGTACACAGACAGAGAAAACCCTTTACGATTTGAAATGGCTATGAACAGACAACAGACTGGGAGACTGCTTTAGCTCTGTTCGTGAAAGTATCGTGATCGATAGTTTGCAAGTTCACAATACTGAAGTATGTAATGATGAAATGTCCAACAAGAGGCAGTGTTGTGTGTTCCTAACATTACCAGCCAATGCAGACTCCCTTCACTTACCTTTCAAACCTGAGTACAGACTCTTAAGACTGTTCAACTCCAGACTGTGTCATTCTTAAAAGTCAGTCAGACAAAGGTTCGAGTGAGACGTTTGAAGTTTGTTACGACATGTCTTGCAAGAAAAAGATAGTATTTGTTTTATTCAGATCCAATCCATTCACTGAGTCGGAAACATTATTACTTTGTTCACCTTATGCCTAAAACATTGAGACTATACAGGTCTACATAATGTTTCTTTTTTCCACTAAGAACACAACATATTTGTAAGTGTAGCATTTGCAATAAAGTGAATTTTTACATAAATTCTACTGTTTTCACGCGAATAGCAAGAATTTAAGAGGTTTTTTTCTTTTCTAAATAGACAAAATTTCTTTATGATTTGGACAAATACCACAACACCCAATATAATGTTCAACATGGTAACACTGGTGATAGCGCTACGCCAGGGCTTCCATTTGTACAGATAGTAGTGGCTTTTAAAGGTATAAAAGCGATCACAGGGTGTACAAGTATTTTCATGGATTTAGGTGATTTTTTTAGGTTAACATTAAAAATCACGATTTCCACTTCTACACATTTCAATACTTAAATTTTGATAGATTGATTCTTTGTGTTCAGCTTTTAAAAGATTCCATGCTAGGTCTAAGCAAGGACATTAATAAATATGACACTTGCTATAGAGGGTCATGTTTGGCAAAGTTATATTATCTTCTTTGTTTTTATTCCCTTCACCTTATATGATAGTTGTTTAGTCTTCTATGACAACATGTTTCAATGTTGTTATTGTTTGGTCTAAACATAAATTGATTATTCATTATTTTGATATTGTTATTTGTAAAACTGGAAGCTAATGAATGATATTGATATAATGAGTTAGACATTACTAAGTGTAAAATGTTTTGTGAATATTTATATTTAATTTTTATCTGAATATGTAAATAAATAGTTAAATACACAATATGAACGATCAATGTCGACAGTTATGTCCTTTTTTTTTAATGGATACTAATTTGACTCATATTTAGATAAATAATAACATTGCTTTCGGCATATAATATCATCGCTTTTTGAGAAAAATCACCTTTTGAATGTCTATGTCACCTATATGTGATTTGAGCACACTATATGCTGATAGGAGGCACATTGATATTTTGACAAGAGAGACTTTTTTAAAACATGACCAAACTAAGCAAAGGTTGAAATTGAAAGAAAATAGTTTTGAATTTCTCTATAACCCATAGTCATTTTATTCTAAGGTTCCAATAAAGATGAAAAAGTGCAGTGGCGTATTCTCTGGGTACGCTAATCTTGCGCCGCATACCCAAAATTATATGGACTAGTTTTTTTTTTTTAAATTCAATGCTGTATGTGTGAACTGTGTGAACTATGTGAACTGTGTGAACTATGTGAACACTAATTTTTAAATTGTTAATAAATATACATGTAATGAATTATTAATTTTAAAACTAATATTGGTTCATATTCCAAGAGTGCTGTGTTTTAAGTAATTCTTCTTCCAAAAGGTTCTACTTAGCACAATAGTAAACCCAGGGTTTGCTACTTGAAAAACGCAAGGCAAGCTAGGGAGCCTCTAATGACCTTGCCCAGTGTCTACGGGGTTGCAACACATTCCTTTCCACTCGCCCACAAGTAATTGACCAATGAGCTCAGGTTTTCACAACCCAGGTCATGCTGTTCCTGTGAAGAAAGCTAAGCATTGTGCCAACTATTGAAAAAAGATTCAAGATCACAATGTTTATTTATTAAGCTAAATTAGTATAGTTTAAGTAAAAATACATAAAATAAATATATAATTAATTGTAAAATAATAGTATACCTAACAAGCTTTAAATTATACACTAATTAAATACATTGATTTATGTTTAGGTATTGTAGTCATATGTATTATCATGTATTTGGCAAACACATTCAACCACTCATTCAAATTTAGGCATTTCAGCACTGATAGAGTGGGGAAAGGGGGGGCGGGGGTTACCAGGCTACTTTAACCATCGTTGACGGTAATTCTTAATTTTCTTTCGTAGAAAGGATCGTGGAGTTTTAATAGTGTTCTTTTAGTTTTTGCTTTACATTAACGACTTATTAGTCATTGTGATTTTATATAATTATACATCAAAGAATCCCAAAAGTCAGGTGTGTGAATTCACCATTTCAAGATGATTTAGAAGAAAAAGGTAAAATAAAATATATTTTCATATAATTTACTAATCAGTGGCGCACCCAGCCATTTACTTTGAGGGGAGGCATTCAATCAAGGCTCTAGCAAGAATTACATTTGATGGAGAGAGCGGGTTTGGGGTTGCACAACCTCCTAAGCCCGAGAATATTTATGAATATTAAATCATTTTATAAATCATTTTGAGTAGTTTTATAGTAATTAAGTAATTTAAATAATACAAATGGGTTTGAAGCTATTATTTGTATGTTTTTTCAATTGCTAATTTTGTGTGTAACGGTAAACATTTCAAATATTAGGCTTAAGTATGAAGCCTGGTCTTAAAATGTAGCATATACATTCGACACCTCTTCGATGTTAGTTATACTTAATAATATTTAAATTTCTACTAGCATTATTTGTGGTGTTGTAGAAAGAGGGGAAGTGAGTCAAATACCCTGTTTGCCCCTCTCCCCCTTGGGTGCACCACTGCTTACAGCAACCGATATGTGTAAATATCTTAGCACTAAATCAATGACGTAGTGATAGAGTATTAATAGTCCGAGATAATCTCCCCTATGTTGATCATGGTTGACACATCTAAATAGCTTCTGGAGCATAAATTATCAAGTTGGGAGACTCGTTTGTTTCCAAGCAGCATCGTGTGAGATAAATTAGGCTTTAAGAAATAGTTTTAATTGCACGTGAGTTGGACAATCCACCTGATTCCCTCTCACCATGATCTGATGGACGCTTGATCGACGTATCACTTCATTTTACTCTTATAATGATTGTTTGCTTTGAGTATTGCTAACTGTGTGCTTTTAATTACACAAGGCCAATTGAATAGGATCTGTCTCTCTTATGCATTCAGAAATGTGCCCATACCACTCTTAGCCCCGACATTAATATTTACTTAAATTTCTAACCATGTAGATATCATTACAATTTGTGAACTGCTTATGTGCTCTAGTGGTCTAGTGGTTCTGGCTACTTATCCAGAGGTCCTGGGTTTGATTCCCGGCGCGTCCAGATTATCAGGGAAGCAGTGGGTCTGGAACAGGTTAGATTCAGCCTAGAGTGGATAAATAAGGAGCTACTCGAATAAAGTAGTAGTGGCTCAGGTATAGAAAGCTGAGCTTAATGGCTGGAGTCATCGTAGTGCTGACTACATGACACCCTCTATCTGTAAAACTTGGCACTAATTCGCCAAACAGTTTGGTAGCCACTCGGTAGGTATATCCTGAATGCGGGCTGACACCATGGAGTTATTACTTTTATTACATTTTGAGTGGATGGTCATCATCGTTATGGGTAAATAAAAGAAGAGAATATGGGAGTGGTAGAGAGGGAGGGGGGAACTCAAAATTTCCTAAGATAGCATACATTTAAAGGGAAATAATAAATGTTTGAGAACCACTGTTCTATATGAACACATCTTCAAATATATCCCTTGATGTTCTTGGACAACGGTGGTTGAGGGTCCTCGACCCCCTAATCTCCATTGGAACTTTTAGAGTACAGCAAATCTATTGATTTTTCTCAGAATACACCAATGAAAAAGTATGTTATGCATGTATATTTTGGTGTCCTAAAAATATGAGTGTGCTTCTTATATGGTTTATTAAGTAAGTAAACTTGATTATACTGGTAAAATATCAGCTCAATAAAACAATCTTAAGAAGTCCATCATGCCCCACCAGCACCCTGCCCCCAAATGAAAACCATATGACAATGTTGACATGAAAGTAACGGTGACAATATGTACTGTAGTGTAGTGAATACTCTTAAAAAGTACTTCCTGGATTGATGGAAAAATGTATATTATCTTAACATTATATTGTAAATAATACCAAAGTATAAAACAGGTTATTTACCCATGAGCCTAAATGTGTGCAAGTTCCTTGTGATTGTACTGATTAAAGTACTTCCTGTGTTTCTCAACAAGTTGTAATAAGTACTGTTTCGCCATCTCAGACTTTGTGGTCTCATTAAATGTCTCAATCAGAGCAAAACCATGTTCAGTGCAATCATTCAAAAAAGGCAAATTCTAAACTAACTCTTCAGATTTCTTGAATGACTGCTTTTCTGGCCAGTTTTCAACGGACACACTAACAAACTTTTGTCTATACCAAGAGTATGAAAGAAGCTGGGAGAAACCTTATCACGGACTGTAAGAGGAAGTGGCATTAGTAAGTGTAGGCCTCTTTTTGTTTGGAGAATATTTAGCACGTGAGCTCAGGAGAAAGGTGCTCAGAGAAAAGAACAAACGTATACAGCTGTGAGCTTCGGTGTTATAACGTTTTAAAATCAATTGTGCAACAATTTTTCATCACTATAATTTTGAAATGTTTTGGTAAACATTTTGTGTGTTGTTATAGAAGAAGTATATCAAGTGTGGTAAGTTTTACAAAATACAAACCAGGTTCACTCAGAGCGAAGCACCCGATGTGTTCTCCCGTTGTGAAGGGTTGCACAAATTGTTGTTTCTGACTGCTTGAGCCAAACTTGAGCAATGGACCGAGGAAGAGAGAACTGTTGACGCTCATGATGACTCCTGTAGAAGCACAGCCTCGAGATATTTCCTCCATAGCTATGGCATACGCCAGAGAGTCAAGTTCTACTCCTCCAAGAGCTTCTGGAACCTCTATGCTGAGGAGACCTAATTTCCCCATCTTGCTTATCTAGCAAATAATAAAATATGATCTTACATATTTCACAACAATGAGCAAATAATACTAGTAACTTAATAGTTTCACTGATATAAATATACACAAGCCTTCCACACACCTTGAAACAAGGATTGATCCATTTATAACAACCGGTTCTAGCCTTGGCATACTGGAAACCTGCTGTACCAACTTTTCCAGGACAAAACTACCGGTTCTTTAGTTCAATACTTTCTCGTTAAAAAGAATATAAAACTGGATTGGAACACCCAAATTTATAAAGTGCACCAAGAATATTACAAACTTTCAATATATATTACATCTAATAAAAACTCACCAGCAACTCAACCAAATCACTTTCAGAATGCAAATATTTACTATGTGTACTTACCCGTGATACTATGTGCTATACCCATGATACTATGTGCTATACCCATGATAGTATGTGCTATACCCATGATACTATGTGCTATACCCATGATACTATGTGCTATACCCATGATACTATGTGCTATACCCATGATACTAATGTGCTATACCCATGATAGTATGTGCTATACCAATGATAATATGCTCTATACCCATGATACTATGTGCTATACCCATGATACTATGTGCTATACCCATGATACTATGCGCGATACCAATGATAGTATGTGCTATACCCATGATAGTATGTGCTATACCCATGATACTATGTGCTATACCCATGATACTATGCGCTATACCAATGATAATATGCTCTATACCCATGATACTATGCTCCAATGTCCATTATAATATGCGCTATACCAATGATACTATGCGCTATACCCATGATAATATGCGCTATACCAATGATACTATGTGCTATACCCATGATACTATGCGCTATACCCATGATACTATGTGCTATACCAATGATGATATGTTCTATACCCATGATACTATGTGCTATACCCATGATACTATGCGCTATACCAATGATAATATGCTCTATACCCATGATACTATGTGCTATACCCATGATACTATGTGCTATACCCATGATACTATGTGCTATACCCATGATAGTATGTGCTATACCCATGATAGTATGCGCTATACCAATGATAATATGCTCTATACCCATGATACTATGCTCCATATCCATTATACTATGCTCTATACCCATGATACTATGCTCCATGTCCATTATAATATGTGCTATACCCATGATACTATGTGCTATACCCATGATAGTATGCGCTATACCAATGATAATATGCTCTATACCTATGATACTATGCTCCATATCCATTATACTATGTGCTATACCCATGATAGTATGCGCTATACCAATGATAATATGCTCTATACCCATGATACTATGCTCCATATCCATTATGATATGTGCTATACCCATGATAATATGCTCTATACCCATGATACTATGCTCCATGTCCATTATAATATGTGCTATACCCATGATAGTATGCGCTATACCAATGATAATATGCTCTATACCCATGATACTATGTGCTATACCCATGATAGTATGCGCTATACCAATGATAATATGCTCTATACCCATGATACTATGCTCCATGTCCATTATAATATGTGCTATACCCATGATAGTATGCGCTATACCAATGATAATATGCTCTATACCCATGATACTATGTGCTATACCCATGATAGTATGCGCTATACCAATGATAATATGCTCTATACCCATGATACTATGCTCCATATCCATTATACTATGTGCTATACCCATGATAGTATGCGCTATACCAATGATAATATGCTCTATACCCATGATACTAGGTGCTATACCAATGATACTATACTCTATACCCATAATACTGTGCAGTAAAACAGCCATTACAACATCAGTTGATGTATATTATCCACAATTAATTATTTAAAAGAAAAATAAAATTTTATTTTATCTATAGCTAAAAGTACTGTACGTTGTCCATGGTAGCCATGCTATAGCGACACTTTTATTGATTCAAGTAGATATAAAAAATATCTCCATTTTATTTCTTCCAACCCAGTTTTTAATTAATCAAAAAACATTTAATTTGAAAATTTTAAAATTCTAGATTTGAGGTGCACATGTTCATGGCCAGAGGCTAATAGTGTCAAAATTTTATCCCCCTGTGTGAAGTGGATATCGCACAATATTCATGACAGAAACACAAACTATTTATTTTATTAATATAGAAAATAAAATTTGTATCTATTAACGCACGAAGAGTAATGAGGTTGGTAGAATATCATTATAGTTAGATTATAAACTATGTTGACTTATTAGTTCCATGGTATGATAAATATATATTATATATTTGAATTTTTTGATAGGTTCTTTAGTTTAGTTGTAATGTGGTCTTTACATACGGGTTTATCATTCATAAAGATGAGAAATTTAGTTTGTGTTTTAGTCTAACATGCGTACATGTTTTAGAACATAGTGAAAGGTTATCTTATTCTAGAAAGCACATGTAGGCCTAGAGATTGTCTAGTTTATTATATTACTATGGTGCATGTGGATGGACATATACAAGGATCTCAGGTTACAGCTTTCAAATCCATCTTAAACAATATAGCCGAAATGTCACTTTTGTGACTGCATCTTTTGATTATATAATTTTAAAATTAAAAACAAAATCTTTATTTCACTTGATTCTCCATTTATTTATTTTTGCAAAAAATATATAACAAATATCAATATTCAGTAAAATGAGGGTTTTAAACATCGCATATGAAAGAGATAATGTGTACCATCCCCGTTTGCTGGTAAGTGTAATATTATTGTTTACAATGTGTACCATCCCCGTTTGCTGGTAAGTGTAATATTA
>CABEEJ010009924.1:0-16352 GCA_901482245.1 Timema douglasi
GGGGTTACATTGTTAAGAATGAGGACTATCGCAAAGAATGAAGTAATATCGAAAGAGACAAAGATGGCAGTACCTTATGTAAAAGTGTGCTAACGCCAACATTGTTTTATGGATGTGATGCGTGGCTTTTTCAGGAGAAACAAAAGAGCAAGACGAATGCGGTGTGAATGAGATATCTAAGAAATGTATGTGGGAAACACATATGAACATAGTAAGTAATGAATGAGTGTCGAAGAAGTTCGGTTTTAAATGTAATCCATCAATAGGTCATTGTGAAAGAAGCGTCTTACGTTAGTTTGGACATGTTGAGAGGTAGAGTGTGGATCGAGTGGCCAAGCAAATATATGAAGGTAGAGTGTATGGATCAAAAGAAAGCGATAATAGGCAGGCCATGTAAGACGTGGCTAAATGTTGTAGACAAATGTGTGAAAAAGAGAAACATTAAGAGTTGTAATAATAATAAAAAAACATGTATGACTCGATGTATGGATGTTGTTGAAGGGAAGGGAGTATGCCAGGATAGGGAAGTGTGGGCAGAGTTAGAAAGTATAGAGTTTTTTTTTAGATATATACGCACAGTTTCTTGCATATTCCGTAAGGGAATGGTTTGATTATATAGTATGTATGGATAACGTCACAAACCCCGGATAATGGACAAGTACAAATGCATAGAAACAGACATAACGTGTAAAGATAGCACATCCACAAATCCCAATGAATGATATGAATCAAATTCAAAACGTATTTTAAGGTAACAAATCAAACAAGTACATGAAGAGACTACAGAGGACCCACGATTGCTTCATGTGCTTCATGGTAGCAGAGCGGTTGGGTTGCAATAAACAATTGAAAGGCTGAGTGCGCGCGCTACCCAGAATGACGAGAAACACACCAGGAACAACCTTCAGGCACTAGACTCATTATTATTTTTACTATTAAATTAAAAAATGTTGAGTAATTTTTACACTTAAAAATGTGTAAGTATTTTTTTATTATTTTAACGGTCATTCTGTGTAGTAGTTAGAAATGTGTACGGTCCCTTTTAAATCAAATTATCGAGACTTTACTAAATTTTTTCAAGAGAAGGGCTTTCATTTCTTTTTTTCAAAATAGTGAAATACATGTCTATTATTCTACATCAGCGCATTCGCGTAGCTCTACGTGCACTTCTACCCACTAATACTCCCATAAAAATAAAAAATAAGGGGAGGAAACGTCACGGGTGGACTGAACCCCTTAAGTACGTCAGAGGAACGATTCACGGATATAAAGTGGTCGATAGAGACGCGTGCGCAGTAGAGACGCGCGGAGGAAAGAGATATAGACACCGTGTTTATAGAGCGCTGATCCACCACCACCTCCCATGGAGGGATGCTGAGGAAGAAGGCGATGAAGTGTGGAGGGGATTCAGGGAGGAATGGGGTAGTGGAGGAAGAGATTACAAGGTAATACGTTCTCCGAGTAAACGAAATGAGTCGGGAATGAGATGCCAACGTCGTCCGCTAAGTTTATCTTTGCTACCCCCCTTTTTCTGTCTTCCCCCAATTTCTTCGCGCTATCCCGTCTTTCAGAGTTTGCTCTTATTAATCCCAACTGGATCTGCAATAAAAAAAAATTATTTTATTTGTGAGGGAAATACAGATGATCTAGGTCATTGTGGAAGAGAATAAAAAATATATATTACGTAAAACTCACAATTTTATTCTAAAAACAGATCAGGATTGTGGCATAAAACGTAGACATGCATCATTAAAAACTTTAAATTGCATACATTATATATTATGTGTAAGGGTGTGCCAGAGTTACTTTTTAAATTCGAAGTGAAGTCTAAGAGAATCTCAAAGCAATTGAAACAGAATCTAAACCGAAGTCAAAGATTAGTTTTTTTTTATTTAGAAGTGCTTCTTTTCGGGTTGTACACATCTAAGTGAGTGGGAAATAATTTAGACTAAAAACAACACCCCTCAGTATACTCGGCCAAGATTCGAATCCCAACCTCCCCGGTGACAGCCAAACCAGATTAGAGGAATTTGACATTTAATTTGCGTGTCATACTGTCTGATGTGGAGGATATGTTATATTAGTATAAATCAGCCTAATGTAGTTTTTCGTCTTTATCAAGGTTAGTGAAAACTTTTTTTTATCGATATAGAAAAAACTTTATTCTGTTTTATTTTTTATTTTGTTTGTAATTTTTTTTATTTAACGAATACAAAACTAAAATAAGTTATATTAAGAAAGAAACAGCTTATTAATAAATATATTTCTGATCATATGACTGATCTAAGCCGTGTAGTTATGTGAAACTTTTATTGAAATCTTAAAAATTTACAGTGTTTTATTAATATGGAATAATACGAGACGGACCAAGGTGCCAAGCTCGTATGGTCTACGTGGAGGTTGGGGTTCGAATCCCAGCCGTGTGTCCTGAGGAAGCTTTTCCACTTTCACTACATGAAATATCGGGTGCATTAACTTCAACATTTGACCTTGATAATAGTTTAAATATGTGGGGGAAAAAACCTGGATGGCTAGTAACGACGTGGTGCAAAAAAAAAANAAAAATCATACATTTTTTCTCTGGATAATTTTGCTATAGAAAAATAAAATTTCAACATTCAACATTAAAAACAGATATTTAACGCTTCTAAGAGTAGCTAGACAAAATTATTCACGGATTCAATGAGTGGAAATTCCATTTCTTATACTAACAAATTATTTTAATTGATGTTTGCTCTACGTCATGCCGATGAAATGTAAATTCTTGAAAATAGATTCTAAATCCACTCTTTTAATAGGTATTGGGGGAACTTCACGCTCACCAACATAAAAAAAAAACTAGGTTATTTCTTTTCAAATTTATGTAACACGCAAAAAATTAATGCATCATATTTAAAAAATGTCATGAAACGGGATATTATCTATTATTACTAGGCCTATCACTAGTACATGGACCAAGGCGTCAATGTCGTCTAGTTCGGTTGGCTGGTGTCGGAAGTCACAGTTCGAATCATGATTGGGTAAAATTGGGTTGGCTTTCCAAGATTATTCAATGTTGTTTTTATACTTTCATAAGTATAATGCGGCTGCTTTATAGAATCACAAATATACTTCCACATGTATACATTTTAAACTTATACAAAATCAACTATCAGTAAACTATCATAAAATAACATTTTATTAAAAAAAAGAGCACAAAATGGTATTCATAATGTACATATATACATACTTACATATTTTGAACAAAAGTTTAAAAACAATTTTCTAAAAACTTCAAACTTTCCCTAACCATTTATCAGAACCTACCTATTTATGAATAATTTTAAGATAAACAAATATACAACCTTATTTATAATTATAAAACATTCTTTACAAACTAATTTTGAAAGAAATTGTAACAATTTTCGAGAAAATAATAATTATATGATAAAAAAAAATCATTAATTAGTTAACTATCATCCATTTTTCCCTAAAAAAATAAACAGTGTTATTTATAGTGCAAAGCCCTCCCCAGATATCTAATTTGATCAGAATCGTTATTTCCAGTTTTGAAAGATGTATAATTTTCAAAAACAAGCAGCAATAGGTTTTGAGTTGGGCTTTTATATTTAGAGTGACTATGCATTTTTTGCTTCATGTAATAAATACAAATGGTGACCTGGCGGTCAAGGGGTAAGGTGTCAGACTTCTGTGCTGGCGGCCGGGGTTCAATCCTCGGTCCCGGAACAAATTTATCTGATTATCAAACCCTTCCTTCACCTCTGACAAGACATCTTGTGAATGTGGGGAATGCCAGGCCTCCACCGTGGTTCGGATTCCACGTTAAACTGTAGGTCCTCCATTTCATCTCACAATCACCCTACCATTACACATTAGCGTAAGTGCGTATAACCCGAACGGGTAGTAAGACGCGGTGCTAATAATAATAATAATAATATTAAATACAAATGGGTTTATAATTTCCACCCCTTCCACCAATCCCGCAATATATCAGTTAGAGAGGGTGACTATGGATCTAAATGACCGTAGTTCAAAACCAGGCGTGTCCTGCACTGTCGGGTCGGCGATGGCTTCTTGTAGTTTGTTTTACCGATGACGGTGACAAGGATGGGGTTACTGACGGTGACCTCTTGGAAAGAGGAACTATTGTGTAAAAACAATGAATTAGAATTTTTAATAGATGTCGACGTTTCATGAGTTCCTAATCTCCCCAAAAAAGGAGATTTAACAACACCGTCTCTCTGTATCTCGGCTCAGAAATTAACAATATTTGACCGATCTGACAAAATCTTGATATCTTGGGTTTTGGTGAGTTTCCCCAGAGGACATTTTGGAATTACATATGCAACCCTAAAATTAAGAGTTTACTTACAAGTGTAGAAAGAAAATTCGACTGTCTCGAAATTGGCTCGAACAATTTTGATTAACATTAAGACCGGTTCACACAGAACGAACGCTATGCTATGCTTTGCTAAGCTTTTGCCAGTTTAGTTTCACACTCATTGCTAAGCCAAGCTAAGCTATTGTCCTTCTTTCCCTTCTAAATTCACTGTGGTTTCTTTCTGGTCTGTTCCAGTGAAGTAAAGTTATAGCAGTCTCCCAAATGTATTGTTTTAGTTCAGATGGTAGTACTGAGGAAGAGTAGCTGCTTCCAATAGCGGCTGTTTTGGAAGAGGAAGAAAATGTAGGAGGTGGAGGTTTGACTTGTTCCATTAACGATTCCATTGTATAATAAAAATACTTATTAAATATAAAACTTAAATAGAATATTTCTTAAATACACGTGAGACAAACAAACGAATAACAAAACTTCAACACTTTTTTTGGTTATTTCTGAGAATTCAGGACTGCGTCTGTTCAACATTTATCTCAAGCTAAGTTATGTGGCTCAAGATGGAAGATGGGGAAATTGTCCAGCCAATAATCGGGAAAAAACATTTCTTTCTGTGCGAATCAACAAATTTAAATATGTGGTTTGCTATTTTTCTAAACATTTAGCAGAAAATTTTTTTAACATTTTTTTAAGTGTGAGCTGACCTTTTCTATGTATTGTTCAATATCACAAACAAAATGGCGCGTCTCATTTTCATGGAAAAATTATCTGAGGGTACTTATCATAAGTGGGTTTTTCAAACTTTTATCACATCTCCACAACTATTTAAGATACAAAATAACTCATCAGTAAAAAAAGATAGGAAAATCAAAAATCAAAAATAAACTTTGTTTGAAATATATTTTTATAAAACCAAAAGTTTCTTAGAAGATATATATATTTTTTTAAACGGATGTCAGGGAAATGGGGAAGTTGAATACTTATGCTCCTTGGTGAACAGAGATGTTACTTTTTTCTAAATATGTTTTTGTAACAGTGTATATTATCTCGTTTACTCTCTTTGGCGAAATGTGATGTTTTAAAATTATGTTTCTGCAACAATGTATATTATTTTTTGCCACACATCTCACGAGTTTTAAGTAGATGTCTCCAGTTACAGGTAAAGAAAGGAGAAAATCTGTGCGCTGCACTACACAGTATAATTTATTTTTTCTCCTGAATTTTTCGTGCCTCTCCCTTCATGAAAATACAGATGCGTTGTCTCTAAAGTTCTTTCTCATCTCTACCTAATTAATATTAATATGCGAGTAGTCCGAATGAGTAATAAGAAGATAAGAACGTAATAACAACAACAACAAAAAGAGCAGGGGGAAGACTTTAAATAAATTACCTAGTAATTAAACAAAACTGTTAAGACACCTCGTCACAAAGAAGAACACACGACAAAATCCACTATGTTCCCTCTCATGAAAATTGGAGGAAGTCATAGTATCAATCATAGCACCCCCCCCCCCACCCTCCACCCGCTTGTACACGTGTTAATATACACCTAATTTATCTCCCCCCTTTCCTCTTTTCATAATCGTGGTGATGAGTTATATCCGAGGTAATATTAACACAACAACGCTATGAGCGACACAGTGTGGAGGGCTGAGCCTCGCTACAAACAGAATGAGTTTTAAAGGAAGCGCTTTCGCTCATAAATACGTCGTGGAGATATTTTAAAATGAACACCAGCTCCGACCCGTAACTCATTCTCCAGAGTAACATGACTTGTATGGGAACCTAGACCTAACAAGGTCTCGAGGTTATAACTCACAGGGGCGCTGTAACTTACCGAAACCGTAAGGGAGAAAGCGCGCCTCGCCGTGGCGTGTTCTGGAACTATTGTTATCTTCGTGGTTTCTCCGGTGTTTCCCTACAAGTAACGGTGTTGTTTGGTTAGGATTTTTTAACGCGCACATTCTAAACACATGGACGGAACATTTATAAGAAAATTTTCCCTTGATTTACTCCAGAAAATGTTCATTTAGTTTTTTTATTAAAAAAAATATTACCAGATTTATTTTAAAATTCTTAGCACCGTGTTTGACTATTATTTCAGGTTGTACGCATATGTACTAATTACGGTACCGTGATAAGAATGATAAAGATTACATTTATAAAGAAGTGTACCCCCATCTGCGTGGACAAAGATAGTAAAAATTCCACCAAGGAAAAATCACCCTCGGTACACCTTAAAGGGATTCGAAACCCGATACAGTTCCAGTCTATTGAGGGAATGACGCCTTAGACCTGAGGTAGGCATGCAGGGAATATCAAGTTACAACCACCACAATACGTCAGGGAACTTTGAATCCTACTGTGAGGGCTTGAAAACTCAAATTCGCCATTTGTGTAGTACCTATAAAAACCGCTAATAGTATAGTGAAATGTTATCAATGAAGGGAATCATGTAAATCCAGTATAAGAAATCTTTAATATAGAATATATCATGTGACGAATTTTTGGGAGGAATGAAGACGTTTGTAAATGACTTTTTTTTTTTGTACACGTGTAAAATAAAACTAGTCGAACCTAAACGAAAAATCGCCAATGTTGACTATTTTTACTTTCCTTATTCTAAGGTTTTTAGTAGATCACACCGCAGGTCCAGCCGTTTCATGACATTTGCTAAACTCTACATACATCTTGAGTCAGTTTCCCGTAAAGACCTCAAACAATCTTTTTATGACGTCAGTAACTTTGTTATTATAGTGGTCATAATAGTCACCGACTAACATACATTTTATAAATATTGCCGCTTCTCTATTGAAAATTGGTAAACTTTGATTGTATTCCCTGGCTTTTATTATAAAAAAAACATATCATAAAATAACCTAAAGATTGTAAAAATTGAGCTGAAATTTAAATAAAACCTAATTACGAGCAAAAACCCGTAAAGAATGCACATTACTAAATAAATAAAACTCTCACTCTACAGATGGAAAGTATAAACTAAACGAACTAAACCTTTGCATTCTGCTAAGTATAACGTTGATTTACAAATATCAAGTTGAGAAGTAATAGCTACCCCCTACCAACGAAACCCTCTCCAGCCTAGTTGCAGTCTCTCCAGAAATGTGTATTTTACAACCAGACAAACAAAGAGGATACAAAGTTCATGGCCTACATTATATTCTCATTCCGACAACTGTGATACAAAGTTCATGGCCTACACTATCTTCTCATTCAGACAACTGTGATACAAAGTTCATGGCCTACACTATCTTCTCATTCAGACAACTGTGATACAAAGTTCATGGCCTACATTATCTTCTCATTCAGACAACTGTGATACAAAGTTCATGGCCTACATTATCTTCTCATTCAGACAACTGTGATACAAAGTTCATGGCCTACATTATCTTCTCATTCAGACAACTGTGATACAAAGTTCATGGCCTACATTATCTTCTCATTCAGACAACTGTGATACAAAGTTCATGGCCTACATTATCTTCTCATTCAGACAACTGTGATACAAAGTTCATGGCCTACATTATCTTCTCATTCAGACAACTGTGATACAAAGTTCATGGCCTACATTATCTTCTCATTCAGACAACTGTGATACAAAGTTCATGGCCTACATTATCTTCTCATTCAGACAACTGTGATACAAAGTTCATGGCCTACATTATCTTCTCATTCAGACAACTGTGATACAAAGTTCATGGCCTACATTATCTTCTCATTCAGACAACTGTGATACAAAGTTCATGGCCTACATTATCTTCTCATTCAGACAACTGTGATACAAAGTTCATGGCCTACATTATCTTCTCATTCAGACAACTGTGATACAAAGTTCATGGCCTACATTATCTTCTCATTCAGACAACTGTGATACAAAGTTCATGGCCTACATTATCTTCTCATTCAGACAACTGTGATACAAAGTTCATGGCCTACATTATCTTCTCATTCAGACAACTGTGATACAAAGTTCATGGCCTACATTATCTTCTCATTCAGACAACTGTGATACAAAGTTCATGGCCTACATTATCTTCTCATTCAGACAACTGTGATACAAAGTTCATGGACTTCATTATCTTCTCATTCCGACAACTGTGATACAATGTTCATGGCCTACATTATCTTCTCATTCCGACAACTGTACATTGGAAACATTAATGTTATGGTAGTTATACATTTTTAAAAATATTAATGTATTTAAAAACACACTCATTCAACATAAATACTTAAAAATGCGTAAAAATTACCTTTAAATGACACAATCAAAGAAAATATCTTAAAATCCGAAATAAAAAATTACGAAAAAATGACAGGAATTCGAGCCTCAATCTGCCCGATATCGATGCAGGCCAGACAAGATAGTGACGCCTTAGACCATTCGGCCACTGAAGCGGGTAGGTATCCGATAACTAAGGCATTACTACAAAGACCACCCCATTCATCGTAATAGCTATCTTATATAAAAAATAATTACTGACGATATAATATTAGAATATGTGCGAAGAAGAGAAACTTGACACAAAATGAAAGGATAGCGCAACAGTTTTTGTAACGTTGCTTGAAATCAACGTTACAAGCAAGAAGAAAATATGAGTAAAATAACACTAATTCTACAACCACGAAGAGTGAACATAACTGGACTCACCAAAAGTGCCCCGTTTCTCGGTCTCTGTGTGTGAAGTCTTGTCAACAAACATCCCTGCCCGCGCATATTGTTCTCGCCCCGAGTGAAAAGACGTAACTGAAAAACATTAGAGGTGTGGCATTGTGAGCGTGTTATTTTCGGGTTGCTTCATGGGAAGCGATCATGTGGTGATCACGTGATGTTCCAGACGCCTCTCCAATGACCTATTTGTTCGTTACTACGCCAATCCCTCTGTTCCATGTGAATGTTCTCCTATGTTCTTTTTGTTTTCCCCTTATGTTCCCCTCCCCTCAGAAAAAAACTGCTTATAAACTGATGTCGTGTGCCTCAATGGTCACTTCTTGATTCATTCGTGTCTTGGACACTTATTCTAGGATGGGAGTTTTCCCAAGGTACAAATTCAATTTCGGCCGTACTATTCAAAATTACTCTTTGGAAATTTGTTAAAGATTTATTGGTAAATTATAGGTTAGGTCTAAATTCTTTTTTTTGGCCAGTACATTCAAAATTTGCTTTTTGGCTTTCATCTGTATTTTCTTTTATATTGTAGGAATGACAGATTACGTAGATCAAACATGGCGTAATGTTGTTTATTATTCGTCAACTATATTACTGAGGTTTTTTGCCCTTCCGGCTTGGTAACATGATTTGAAACTATGAGGGACCTTTTTTTTTTTTTAAGTTCCATAACTTACCTTTTGAAGGCGAATGCCTGGGTAGTATGGGAATATTTGATGGTCCATACGGTTAAATTTGTTTGTTGAATATTGGGTTAAGACTAATTAAGTCATTTACTTTCTCCTTTTTTTTTGGTTGCCATAAAAATATATGCTTGTATATTGTAACTATAAAGCATACGAAACTATCCTTTTGTAAAATGTGGACGTTTAGCTGTAGCGCACTGCGGGTTGCCGCTGAGGCCCGTTGAGGGGTCGTACGCTACGTTGTAAATGTAATTGTTAGGACAAGGTTGCTATGGCAACAGCACCACTGTATAGTAATGGTCATAACCCTATTTCTTTTTTTTACATTTATGTATTTTTCTTTTAACTATCTATTGTTACCTGTATGCATATACTCACATATATATATATATATTGTTAATCTTTTCTTAAATAAATATTTATTTATTAGACTCGCTATCTTTAATTTACTATGACAGGTTTAAAGTATTTTTGTTATAACACAAAGGATTCTTGTACCATTCCCTTTGAGTAATAACGTATAGTAACGGGTGATGATTAAGAAGAGTTCATGACGACAAATTATTGAATAGGTCCTAGTGAAGGCCTATCAATGTTTATGTGGTCCTAACGCTCTTCTGCAACTTAATCATTTGTTTTTATTTCTTGCCTTCTTTACCTTATTGTACATGTGCCCCTGCCCTTGTCCAGTAGAGAAAAAGGGGGGTGGTACATTTCTTATGGTTGAATAGACGATGCACAATCCACTAGTTTACAATTCCTGATAGTCAAATTTACAGTGCCAAATCAAATTTTTTACAATTCCTATAATCGAATAGACGATGCACAATCCACCTGATTACAATTCTTTCTTGTCAATTAGATGGTGCCCAATCCAACATTTCTGATATAAAAGGTACCCAATCCACCACCGCCCATATTTTACGTCTCATAAAGAAGATATGTCCGGGGAAAACAGGACGTATGGTAAGCTCGTACCTCGTTGTAGACCATGGAACTGTATTTAATATATTTGTTTATATTTACTATTCAAAGTTTCCCATAATCTCACCAACTTAATCCTTGTAATAGAGTCGTCGTTTTAAATGCTGCTCTCTCTCTCTCTCTGTATTGTTTTGTTGTAAACAACAAGCTTTAATTGGGTGTTGTGAACAGCTAACAATGGCGAGGCAACAATGCCACCCCCCTCAAACACAAGGCCAGGCTTACCAGCCTTTTGTTATCTCCAAGGTAAAAAAAAACCCAACAAAACAACACTGTGACGAGATCCGACACAACATTAGTCTCGAATAGAACACAATTCAAACTAGGTTGCTTTTTTTTATTTATTATGTCAATGGGTTCACGTTCTAAAACACATATTGTTATGTGCATAATTAGCATATTCAAAAAGCCTCGGGGAAGATTTAATTTGTTGAGTTGGCGCGCCTCAGCATATTTTAATTCATATAACCACATGTGACTCACCGATTGTAAGACTTTGGTTACCGAACACACTCATACATTTTGTATATTCTTTTAAATTATAAGTATAGTTAACTGCTTTTCGCTTTATAAAATTGCACAAATTACCTCAAAACACAGTTAACAACCGACCCTCTTTGAGATTGTGAAATTTCCTCAAATGCGCTCATATGCAATAAACTATAAGTTATCTAAAATTTAGGAAATATGTAAGGGTTTAGACATATTTGTGACAGTAATACGGGAGACCCAAAGTCGCCCACGCTTACTACCCAGTCGCTGTCGCTAGGCTGTTGCCGCCCAATATGGCCACCCTCATATTATTTGCAGTGGCAGGCCCTAGTCGTCTGTATTTTTAATTTTGTGAGCTATTAATAAATACAGTAGTTTGCCTATTTTATTTTACTTGATCGTAAAACATAAGCAGTTGAGATATATATTTATTTCATATCATTATGTGTACAATATATTCATTTTATGGTGCCTGTAATTGCCTAGTCTTTTGGTTTTTGCCTATTCTATGATTAAAAGCCTTAGCACCTTTTTCGACTTTGGAGTTTCTTTTCTACAAAAAGTAGGTTTGACAATATATACTTTTTAAATAGCTCCCAATGAACGTAAATCGGATGGAGGACATGTAATCAATGGCAGACATCTTGGGAGTACAGTGGGAACAGGGGCAGACATCTTGGGAGGACAATAGGAGCAGGGGCAGACATCTTAGGAGGACAATAGGAGCAGGGGCAGACATCTTGGGGGGACAATAGGAGGGGCAGACATCTTGGAAGTACAGTGGGAACAGTGCCAGACATCTTGGGAGGACAATAGGAGCAGTGGCAGACATCTTGGGAGAACAATAGGAGAAAAGTTCAACTTCTTCAGTCACGGAAAAATTGAAATTTGGTCTCTTGACATCATGTGAAGTAGAACTAGGTTTTTAAAACTATAAAAAATATTCTATCCAAAAATATAACCGATTTAACTGACCGAAAATTTAGAAAAATATCTAGTGATTAGCAGCACGTGATCCGCTTCAGTGCTAGAATGGGCTAAACTACAAAGCGTCACTTTCTCAGTAGAACGGACTGCCGATGACCGGGAGATTGAGATTCGAATAACGGTCCGGCCTACTTAAGGTGTTATATACTAAATGGTTTTTCACTCCTCCTCCACGAAAATGCAGATACACTTTCAATAATTCCACCTCCCTAACCCATAACATATTAGCGTAATTAGTAAATAATATAGCTTATATCCCGAACGAGGAGTGAGACGTGAAGCTAAAAAAAATCAAAAATCAAAGTGTCTTGGCTGTAGGTAATAAAATAGCAGGTACAGTAGCCCCATGGCTTATTTGGTTCTGACAGACAGCTGATGGCTTTGAAAAGTTACCAGACAAAATTATATATCCCTACGCCGAACCATATGATCTGCAAAAACATGTGTTTATCAGCTGTTACTTCTGACAGTCAAAATTTAGGTATATATCTAAATGTTGACTGTCAGAAGTCAGCTGTGATCTGTCAGTCAGCACCAAAGAAGCCATGGGGCTACATGTAGTAATATCTGTTTTACATTGCCTATTACGTGTCTTTTTTTCCCCTTTCGTGCCTATTCTGGTGCCTAAATCCGATATTTTTAATGCCTAGTTGCTTCCTTGTCTTAAATATTTTTGGTGCTTAAGAATCTGCTGCCTAGTTATTAAATAAGGCGTTTACAGAAACAAGAGGAGGGATGCTGGGGGGAGGGGGGAAAGGGGGAGGAGGGAGACACACACACACACACACACACACACACACACACGACTCTGTAGGTCTATCATTTCAGTTATTTGGTAAAAACATTTTTTTTTTTTATATTTGTCTTGAGAAATGTTGAATTCAACTAGGACTTTTTCTCTCAAATACCAATATGCTAGATCATGGCGATATTCAATTACTTTTCATATTAACATAAATATAAAATTAAACTAAACGCATCCCCTAAAGATATATTTATTTTTATTTGATTAGTCCGAAAAAGTTTTTTTTTTTAAATATAAACTTCAAAATTTAAGGACTTATACTCTATTTCTCTTTTATACCACCTTAAGTGTTCTTGTTTGGTACTTAATGGGGTATATAAATTCAATTATGTTTAAATTGAAATGTGATTAATCTTTATTATTTTTAAGAACAAACACAATATTCGACACTTCAATTTAATCGGTTACGCGTTTGTCTTTTTAACAAGGAGTTACTTGCCTTGTTGACGTAGTTAGCTAACGCGCTGGTTTCGTGTTGAGCTAGACTTACGAGAGCAGGGAGATCGAAGTTTGAATCTTGGTCGGGTGAAACCACGCAAATGTGGTTTTACTTCCTCTAAATTCAACCTTCCCAATGCCTAATCGAGTAATGTAATTAGTACTTTAGCGTATAACCCGAACGGGTAGTAAGATGTGGTGCTAAATAAAATTAAACAAACAAATACGTATTTCAATACCCTGCATTGTTGAAAATTAATAGATTGTTAGATATTGTTGGCTGAGAAATAAGATGCTGTGTTTGTTCTAGCATTAAGTTAGTTTGAAAGTCGTGTTTTTGTTATGTTCATTGCGTTTTGAAAACACAAATTTAATATCTTCGATAAAAAAAATAACAGAGCAAAAATTAAAGATGTAATGAGGAGGATGGGGTAGTTCATCGTTTAAGATTGTTGGTACGACCTGTCTCGGTGGTCGAGTGGACTAAGGCGTCAAGTTGGCAATAGACTGGACTATCAATAGTGGGGGGATCAGGATTAGAGTCCCAATTGGGTGCACTAAGGGTGTTTTTTTCCCCAAAATTGTTTTACATTATTTCTCCAGGCAAATGTGGGAACACTTCCTTTGAATTTAACCTTCCTTATCCCTAACACGTCAGCGTTATTCGAAGATATGCGTAATTGCGTTAAGCCAGAATTCTTCGTCAATGGCGATAAATTGTTGTGCGGGTCTTACGTCTCAGACAGCTCAGCCTAAAACATATATGTTTGCAAATTAAATGCCAGTGTTTCTTGGTTTTTAATATATATATTAATTAAAAACCGAGCAACACTGGCATTTAATTGTTTTCAGCAAATTTCAATTTATTCCTCTAGGTTCGCTGTCTGTTTCGTTTTAGTTACATAACCTGTTAGTTTTTTTTACTGTTTCTCTAGATGAACTCGACACACTGGAAAAAAATGTTTTTTTTTTAGTTTGTTTTTTAAAACTTGATATGCATTTCGTGGCTATACATTATTTTTATATTATTAATTAATTTTGTTTAATATTTTACAGATACAAAAATACTTTAATTTAAATATTCAGCCGCACTTCTTTCGAACAGTTTAATATGGCACAATTACTACAAATCTAATTAATTAGGAAATATTTCATCAAATTATTTTTTTATTGATTTAGAGCATAATTCACTTAATTAAAAAAAAAAGTTTTCGAACATACCGTATTTGTAATTTTGGAAACCTATTTATTACATAATCTTGACGAAATTTAATCAAATTTTTCCTTATGACATTTAACCCTAAAACAAATTCATTCAAAATTATAGTGATATCTACGACGTATGAATTTAATTTTATTATAATCCATTTATATCACCTAAAATTTAATAACACATAGTACAACTGTGAAGCACAAAAAAAAGAATGAAGCGTATTCACGTTTTTATTAAAATAAAACTTAATTTTATATCTCAGAATGAATATTTAAATTAATTTACTTTTGTATGACCTCTAACTATTTTTTTTAAATAATAATATATGTGCAATAAACGCACCTCATATTTTATTAAACGCCCTTGGCTGTTTTAGAATAAGCTTAATTAAAAACTATGACTGGATCTCTCATAGAGTTTCGAAACTTAAATTAGAGTTTACTAACTTAAAAAACAAACAAAAAACCGCACGTTTAGTAAAAGGAAATCTCGTTCCTACCAATACAATAGTAAGAGTTTGATGGGAAGAACATTATCTGACGGAAAAGGGAGTTTATAAAATTACTTTCATATATTCATACGTCAAGAAGTATGATGTGTAGCTATACATTTTGATAAATGGCATCAATAATACACGTGTTAGACTATATTGCCAATGATGGTGAGATCTGGGTTCAAATCCTGGTTGGATTTAGTGAAAGCGAGTTTTCTATACTATTTCTTTCTTTACTTGGTTGTTTGTCACCGCGTCTTAATACCTGTTCAGGTTGTACGCATATATATGATTATTACTCTAATGGGGTGGGGATGAGGAAGGAAGCATATTAGAAGAACTATACAAGTATTTTTGTGGAACGAAGGTGGTAAATTATTATTATTATTATTATTATGCATGCATGCTATGATAAATACTTTAGTAACAGGATTTATTATGACTATGACAGAATTCGAAACCTCTTAGGGCTCCAAACTCTCTTCTCACGTAGACTTTATTGTGATGCCCTTTTTGTTTTTAATATTTTCAATAACAAAATTTATTGCAAATTTGCCCTTGATCATGTAGGCGTTCATATCCCTTCTCGGGCTTCTCGTAATCCTAAATTATTTTCTCTCGATAGCTCTTATAAGATGGGCCCTATAGGTCGTTGTATCCATAGCGCCAATTCTAGATTTGTTGAACTCGACTTTTATCATAAAAGGAAAGCTAAACTCAGAGAGTTATTTAAGGATGTCCCATATCAATCATTTATCATGTAGAGGTTCTGCCTATATTTTTTAAACTTACAATATTCTGATCTATTTTTTGCATAATATTAATGCTTACTATTTAGTTATTTGTTTTTAATGTTACTTTTTATTCTTGTTATTATTAACTTCTTTTTAATCTCGTAGCTATTCATCAGTATATAACATTATTTAGCCATTTTTTGTCTATCATTTTTTTCTTGTGTAAATATGTGTATTATAAGGTATGTACTTGTGTACTTTTCAGTGCTGGCCTGTTATAGGTCTACGACTGTTGGCCAGCACTATAATAAAGGAAATTGAAATTGAAATTATTATCTAGCACCGCGTCTTACTACCCGTTTGGGTTATACTCTTTAAGTACTAATTACGCGAACGGATTAGGAATTGGGAAGGATAAATTAGAGGAAGTGAACCCGCATTTTCGTGGAGGGAGAGTGGAAAACCATTTAAGAAAAACCACCCCCAGTTCACCCGACCGAGAT
>CABEEJ010009925.1:0-16350 GCA_901482245.1 Timema douglasi
ACATTCGTTATAGTTGGTTATTGGTGTCTCTAGTGCATCTTAAAGACTAAGTCAAGCGTGTGAATGGACCACGGGTCAAGTGTGGCTGAAAGGTCAGGTCAATGCGCACAGTAGTAGTGCTGATTGTATTCACTTTCCCACGGCCGGACTGTGGTGTTTGAACAAGGTGGCGTCTTGTTCCATGTTTCACACAATGTGTTCACAAAACAAAACTGGAAACTTTTACCCGTCTTATAAATATACTAAGTGTTTTCACGGTAAAATTAGCTGTACTAGTGTCGACTTATTTAAGGTATTTGGTCTCAGTATGTGTGTTAACTGTTTGTCTAGTGTACAACTTACGTTAAAATTATTTTCACTAAACTCCTTCTCTTTTCTCGAGGGAGAGAGGGTGGGAGTATGTGGCGGTGACGTGACTACCCCTCCCGCCCCTCCTTGCTCGCGCGCAGATATCTGGCGCAGTGGTTCAGGATAGTTGCCGATCCCGCCGCTAGAGCTGCGCCGAGAAGGTGGAGGGGGGGCTAGTCATTCACGCCAGACTAGATTTTAGAGTTCAGAGAGCAGAGCTCTATAGGACAGATAGAGAGCGGCTCGCTTGCAATGCGCAAGGGATGTACAGGCCAAAGAAAGAGGAGAATTTGGATGCTTTTTGTTGATGTTAATGTCAATGTTGAAAGGATAAAATAAACTGTAATCTCAAAAGTAAACAGGTGTGTTTCATTTTAAATATTACTTCTGTTGGAAACAATAAAACTACATGTTTTTCCATAGTAGGCTTAGTATGAAAATAACCATAGTTTTTGTTGTTATTTTAAATACAATAAAAATAAATGGTACGACAATGTTATACTAAGTTTCTCATCGATTATATTTAGCTTAGAACAAAATGTCCAGATATTAAAAAAATACTATTTCAATTATTAATAAAAAATCTCGTAAGTAAACTACCCTTAAAAGAAATTTTTCCCGAAAAAATATAATGAAGTTCTATCTATCTTGTCAAACGCCCCTCAGATAACTTACCCATTTTGAACCAAATTGCTTAAACCATTTTTAAAAAATTAACAATTTTTCTAAAATTATTTTTCAATGAAGTACCCTTAAACAAATTCTTACTATATAAAATATTATTTAATTTTATTTATCATGTCCAGACACCCATTTTGAACCAAATCTCTTGTTCTAGCTTGAAAATATTACGTATTTTCCAAAAATCACTCATCAGTAAATACTATTAAATGAAATCTTCTAAGAAAAAATATAATTTTATTTTATTTGAGGGCTAGGGGTAAAATAAAAAAAAAATCAGAGGGTATAAAGATATTACGCCAAGATATCCATTTATAAAAAAGTCCATCAAGCTGTTTCTGAGTTCTGAACCCGGACAGACAGACATACACACAAACAGACACACATACAGAAATTTAAAAAAACACTTTTTTGGTTTATTGGTTACATAAAATATATATAATGAAAAATAATTCCCAGATACATATAGGCCTTTTGATTTAATTCCTTAAAAAAAAGCTTTTAATATTTCTTCTTGATTCGTTGGAAGTTTGGGAACAGCACCGCGCCGGCCATGTAGATGTTTGTTCGTACCAAGGCAATATCATGTGTTCATGTTTTCTCAACTCAGAACGTGTGAGTTTCGATGGTCTCTCACACAAATTTTCCTTAACTCTTCACTTTGAAACATTGCGTATAACTTGCCTATTTATAAATTTCACCTCCTCGTGATTATGATTTGCATCACCATAGATTATAACGTTACTGTCTACGTGGTCCGTGTACACTTTTACTGAACACTTTTTGTTAGCACATCTCCAGCGAACTTTACCACCTGTAGCAGCATGAGCCATTGAAAATTTGTTGCTTTCGAGAACAGGCAATTTTTTCCCCTTTCACTCAACATAAACGTACCTTCCATTTTTAAATTAAGTTATGTAAGTATTCCACTTGTGCCGTGACCGACCCCTTGTGCCTACCTTTATATGAGACCATTTGACGGTCCTAGTTCACAGACCGCTCACTCGCAGCATGGCCGGACGGAATGACGTCACCCGCCTAGCAGTGCTGCGAACTGTACGGTGAGAGACGAGTTAGTTAAACGACAACTAAGGAGAGGTTAATCCCGTACCATACTAGAGCCTAAACTATTTTACCGATCGGACTGAAACTTCGTATCTAGGGTTTTCATAAGGTTCTAGAGAAAGTTTTTTGGAACTATCCCTCTACCCCTAAAATTGAAGGGTAGTTTACTGAAGGAAAAAACAACAATAAATAGATATTTATCGGACACCCTCCTGGATTTGATACGTTTACAGCCTTATTAAAATTTGCGGTGTTGTGTTCTGGCGAGAGCTCCAGAAATCGAAAGGGGTGGTCTATAGTTTGTTTATATGTCTATGCACTACCTTGTCTCAACAGGTGTACGTGGCCCAATTGGAATGCACTTAATCAATTAAGTTGACATGTAGACGTGGCCCAGTTGTAATGCACCCTTTAAATCAAAGCACGCCAGGGCATACCCTAATTTACCATTTTACAATAGGCCTGTGCCCCATAGTGAAGAATTTCCTTCGAGAAATCCTAAGAAAAATCGCATACTTATTGATGAATACGAAGAAGAGTCTGTAGAATATGGTAGTGATGATGTAAGGCTTGATTCAACATTTTAACTTCCTTTTCGTATTTAAATCCACATTTACCTAGGTATTCTAAACAGTAAGAAGAACTTTAAGGATGTATAGTGAAAGACTAGAATCTCTTCCATAAAGAAATAAAAGTATGTATCTAAGAAACGCATGGTGAATTTAATAATTTCTATTCCCTTGAAAATGAGCCTGCTCTTTGCAATCATGTTTATTCTGTTAGGAAGCACTTGATTTTAAATATAAATCAGAGGAGTGAGGTTTATTTATCGATTCTTCTAAAGTTTGCTTAAAATCTGTGCGTCTCCAAGTTTGGAATGAGTCTCCATCATTGCTACTAGCTAATGATGCAGATATAAGATTATAACGTGAGCGTTAAACTGATAATAGACAACATCATGTATAAAAATTCAAATGTAATGTGTGTGGTGTCTTGAAGTAATATCTATAATTTTTTTTTACTATAACTTACTTTCACAAAGGGTTGATTTTTGGTTTGTTTTTCAGGCAACCAAGACCGGATAAGTTATTACATTCAGAAACAGTACTCATAGCGAGTATCACTAACCTCAAGAAAAATTGTATTTACCTCAAATCCAAAATATGAAGACCTTTGTTAGAGCATTGGATGGAAGTGGACTTGGATACAATATTATTAAAGAGGGACAATTGGTAGGAACTTAAATAAGAGATCAATATGAGGAACTCGACTGTCGATTTAATTATGCGTGGGACTCTTTCAAGGGTATTTTCCTGAGTTTATTAGCTAATCATAAGTCACATAGCTACAAATAAATAATTCACGATCTGTTAAACTATTACAAAACCATGCGATGTAATCTGTCTCTGAAAATAATAATGTATTGGTCTCACACCTGAATTTCTTCCCAAATAATCTTGGAGCAATCAGTAACGAATATGACAAACGTTCCAACCAGATATTTACGGCATGAAAAAACGGCAATAATACGACTGCTGTCCAATAGGCCTGCATGCTATTGTTGTACCCTTAAGAGGGATGTCCTTGAGTCAAAATACAATATAAAATCACACACTTCACACTTCACACTTCACACTTCACTTCACACACTATTGTATGTGGGATAGCACTTTTATATGTATTTATTGTAAATAAACGTAGTTCTGTAAACTTTAAGTAGGTGAATCCACTATACCACCAAAAGTACTGACTGTTTCTAATATATATTTTAGTAGATATAGTGGTTTTAAAATATGTTATTTCAGACTATTGTGTGGTAGGATAATCTCCTTGTACTTCACTCAATATCTTACGGACAGACTGACTAGACAACCATTGATCTTCTCCATTTTGATTCAGAGACTGTATATTCCAAAGTAGTTTTTAAAGAGTGGAAACATAATTGATAAAATAATATTTTTGTTCAACCAGTCCAAGATTTATATTCAGAGATTGATCAGGTTTATTTGACCGTTATAGTGATTCTCCTGTTAAACTCTAGTTTAATGAGATGGTGTTGGACTGGGAGCTTTGTTAGACTGGATACAGGAGGAAGAAAGTACACCCAGCAAAAGAACGTCTTGCTTTTTGAGTACTTTATCACTAAGCTATTATTTAAACAGCTATAAGTGGTTTTTCACATCAAAATGAAACATTTAAATCGCACCCTAGACCTAGAGGTATTCAAAGTAATATTATAAATTTTGTTGAATTTAAAGTAGTTCGTAATTAATGTGTTTGTAGTTATAGTTCAAAGAAATATGTTAAGTGTCAAATAACATATTTTACTTATTATATATATGCATAAGAAAGAAAACATTAAAATACAAAAAAGTCGATTTGAAGATTATATTTGTTATGTTGATGTCACATAAATATAAAATCTAATATTTAAGTATTTTTAGGGATAATTATTAAAAATATGAATTATGCAATTATTTGAAATTGAGATTTTTTTGTAAGACATGTTAACTCACTAATTGTTTTAGTAATTTAGGCAGATTAATGAACTTTTCAAAACCAATTTAAAATGCCCATTTATAATATATAAGTTATAATCAATACTTAATATTTGTATAGCAAAATGTTTTACATTTTTAAGATGAAAGGGTTTATTTAAAGTGAAGAAAAAGGTGATTTCTAACATTTTGAACCAATACTTTACTTTAACTTTTGCTAGAGTCCTTCGTCAAGCTTTATCATGTTTCTATAGATGTAATCCTATTTAAGGTCATTTAATATCAAAACTTTATAGCACAGTTTTAAAAATTTCAAGACAAAAAAGGTGATTCAATGATTTCAAACCATCATAGTTCAAGAGTTATAAGGGGTAAAATTTGACATTTTCTGCTTTTACCGTGCCTTTGTTAAGTTAAAGTAATTAAAATGTGAGGCTAACATTTAGTATAATTAGACATTTATTATAGGTGTACATAATGAAATATCTTGAATATTAATAATATTAATTGGGTCACCAGTTGGTCCAGGAGTAAGGTGTCGGACTCCTATGTTAGGGGTCCGGGGCTCAATCCTCGGTCCTGGCACAGATATATCTGATGGCCAAACCATCCCTTCACCTCTGACGAGACGTGTATTAGTCACAACTTGTGAATGTGGGGAATGCCAGGCCTCCACCGTGGTTCGAATCCCACGTTAAACTGTAGATCCTCCATTTTAATCTCACAACCACAATACCATTACACATTATCGTAAGTGCGTATAACCCGAACAAGTATTAAGACGCGATGATAATAATAATAATTATTATTATTATTATTAATAATATACTGTCATAATTAAGTGTGGCATTATCAGAATGCTTAGTTTCTTGGTTTTAAAGCCAGTTTTTTTAATACCGCTTCTTACTACCCGTTAATGGTAGTTTTTATATAATATTTACGCTAATGGTTTTAAGAATGAGTAAGGTTATATTTATAGGAAATGTACCCGCATTCTTTGGGGGTAAATAAAAAAAACACCCTCAGTACATCCAACCGAGATTCGAATTCCAATTTCCCCGTCGTCGTTTGTCTAGCCTATTGTGAGAGCAGTGCCTTTGACTATGTAACCACCGACATGGGAGGAGCTTAGTGTTTATAGACACACAAACAAATATACTTGTTTATAATTAGAGATACACTCTGTCCATCCTGAGACATATCAGTTTTACCTTGAGTGATTCCACTATGGCTATATAGTCTAGGTTACACCATATTTGGACCAATAAAAAATATATATATATATATATATAAACATAAGCTACACCCGATTTGTTAATTCAGCCAGTTAATTAATCGGTCAAATGTTTGCCCATTCCTGAACTCACCTCTCCTTCTATACTTTTAACAAACTGGCAAAACTAGTCCAGTTCATGAATTGTGCATTAGGTTAAGGGGACCATTTGGGCCTGTACCCGATTATGTTAATGTTTGTACCTTTTTCTCAGGAACTGTTAAAGATATCACCTTTAAAGATATTTCAATATATTTGAATTGTCTTATACAGGGACATTAGGTTTACATGAATAAACAATTTCAAGTTGTACCATTATTCCTGAGAAAAAGGAACACGAATTTTAAAAAAAAGTGGATTTTCGGAAAACGAAGAAAAACTAAAAAAAAGTATATATATAAATTAATTGGTTTAGCCAACATAAATGCAAAAATTACTGTTATTATATACAATGTGATACTACACTTTACAACCAGAAAGATCAAAATGAGAGCAAAAATTATTTGCAGCAGAGGTTATCAATTAATTTTTAATTTTAAAATATAGTAAGAATAAATATGCTACCATTTTAAAAAGGACATTCCCTAGTATCAGAATCAATTAAATAAATTGATATATTTTCTGATGCTTACCCAAGTGGACCCCTTAATTTAGGCCGGGTAGGATTAATATTTTAAAACGTATTTCCATTTAGCTTGTAATATATAATACAATAATATCCAGTTTATGAAGTTGGCAAGATTTACTTCAACTTTTGCTCAGATAGTGAAATAATGCTCAAGCGAAGAAAAGCTAGTTCAAGGAATGAGCAGAAAATTATCCAATTCATTAAATTGATAATTTCAATATTTAAGTGTAATAACTTATATCCCCACCATCGTAAATATATTGTTTTAAAGAAAAAACTAGCAAATTTGGTTTGGTAAGCATTGTTTATATATTTATTCTTACTACCCGCCAAATATATCATAATTTAACTACTATAAGCAAGGTGGTTTGACTTAGCTAGAATTTAGAGGAAATGTAGCCACACTTGCTTGGATAGAGAGTAAGAAATCAAAAAGGATTGAAACAACATGTATACACCTATACAAGTTTCAAACTGTGATTTTCCTATCACCACCAAACCTGACATCTCTCCTGAATGTCCAACTATTCATGTTATAGTTTTTATAAGTAATGATATCCACACAGAGTGAACCAAGTTTTTCCGATACATATGATAAATACCAATTGAAAGGACCAACACTAATGTTTAAAATCCCAAGTAGGCTTAATCTTTCTCACATATTTCTAAATTCACAAAATAATACGATATATAATTTATTTATATATGGAACTCAGAGTTCTCAAACTAATTCTCGTATTTTAAGATGAAATTGATACTTATAATTCCAATAGTATTAAATAAAAAACATTTATTGTAGTGATTCATTATAAAAAAAAAGTGTTTAATTTCTTGGCTAGATTTCATTTGTGGAAGGTATATCTGCTGCTATGAACATTGATATATAAAATAACATTTATTGATATTAATGAGGTGGTTATTCACAGGATAGATTATAATAATTTTCATCAAAATATATAATTCTGAACATAAATAAGTTAATATAACAATTTGTGCTTGAGTGACATTTATACATTTAATAAAAGTAGAGAACCGTGTTTATTAATCTTTTCTACAAAAATATTGATCATTGTTCTAATGCTATAAAATCATTTGTACTAATAATTTTATTTTTGTTATAAAAATTTCTAAACCTAAATTCATTGTTTCTTAAAACAGTGGTTGTAGGCCTATGACGTTTTAATCCCCATAGCTTAACTTGGTAGGAATCTAATTTAAATAGATAGTATCGTATTGTACGAAGAGAACTTGAACCCAGAGTTTCATCGTAAGCTCACATTGAAATACATACTCATTAATCCCTTGATTGGTATCATTGGAGTGTGTATTGACAACGATAACATTCCGTATCTGCAAGGACCCATCACAACGGACTTGTACCCCCTCCACGTGACTTGTCGGATGTTGACTGACCCACAAACACTTCTGTCAGTTGTGGTTTGTTAATATAATAACTAACAGAATGATAAGCATCCTCTCAACACTGTTAGACGTGGTGGGAGCACTCACATTGATTGCTATTGATGTGCGTGTTGGTTGCGTTATAGAAGGTTAGATGGCGCCTTTCACAGAACAGAATATGGGATAGACAGTCTAGTGATGGGGTACTCCGTTAACAGACTACACGGACTCTCAAATGTTCACATATTTACCATCCCACATTTAACACAGTAATTGAGTGAGGTTATGCAGTTAGAATTTATAAGGAAATATAAATATAAATATATCTCAAGGAGGTAGCTTAGGAGACCATATAGGATAAAACCACCCTCAATACATCCAGCTGGGACTAGAACTACGAACTCCAAGTCATTGATCAGTAAGACTAGACTATGTGCCCACCGAGACAGATAGTATTTAGTTTTTTGAATTACAACTATTTGGTTTGCTTATTATGCTCATTTAATTAAAGGTAAAACTATCAATAAATAACCTTTCAAATTAATTGACCTTGAACCCGTTTTGGTGGCTGCATGGGATAAGGCACTAATCTCGCAGTAGATTAGATTGATTATCGCAAGTAAATCAAGGTTTAAATCTTGGTCACGTGTACTGAGAGTGGTTTCTCCAAAGTTGTTTTCTACTCTTCATCCATGCATATGCAAGCACATTTTATCTAAATATATATTTTCAAATCTCTAAAACAATTAAAGTTATTAGTACATGAGCTTATAATCTGAACTAGTAGAAAAACGTAGTGATAAAAAATAGTTTAAAATATTTTTACTTAGGTCAAGAAAACTTTTAATTATTATGAAGTCGTTGAATATTTTAGAAAATGTTCGTAGAATGTATTCAGACACATGAACAACGGGATAATTATATCCTAACAGTACGTCACACTTCTCAATATTTCTATCTGTAATTAATAACAATAATCGGTTTGGAACAGAGGCCAAATTTAGATTACATGCACTTACCTGGAGGTCTAGAAGTAAAATATTTTTGAAATAAAATACCCTAATAATTACATATAAACAGACTTAGAACCCAAATCTCCCCGTTATCGGTAAGCCAAAATATATTATCTTGACGTTTATTGAACGTGACCACCAATTAGGGTGTTGTTTTATTAATTATTGCGTTAAGCATAAGGATTGTAATTACCTAAGCCTAGGCGTGAGTGAATAAATGCGTTAATATATGTGGACAAACGATGAAACAGTCACAAGGATAAATTACTTCTGTAGAAGAGTGAACTGGTGGTCTAGGGGTAGGGTCTCAGATTTGTGTGCCGGGGGTCTGCGGTTCAATCCTCGGTCTTAGCACAGATTTATATAATTGCCAAACCCTTCCTACACCTCTGAAAAGACGCGTATTAATCACAGCTTGTGAATGTGGGAAATTCCAGGCCTCCACCGTGGTTCGGATCCCACTTTAAACTGCAGGTCTTCCATTTCATCTCACCATCACCCTACCATCACACATTAGCGTAAGTGCGTATAACTCAAACGGGTAGTAAGACGCAGTGCTAATAGTATAAATACTTGTATATAATATGACGCAGAGTACCAGACCAAGGTTTGGATTATGTTATTATTATTATTTATTATTATTATTAGCACCGCGTCTTACTACCCGTTCGGGTTATACGCACTTACGCTAATGTGTAATGGTAGAGTAGGGTGATTGTGAGATGAAATGAAGGACCTACAGTTTAACGTGGAATCCGAACCACGGTGGAGGCCTGGCATTCCTCACATTAGCAAGATGTCTTGTCAGAGGTGAGGGAAGGGTTTGGTAATCAGATAAATATTTGCCGGGACCGAGGATCGAACCCCGGCCACCAGCATAGAAGTCTGACTCCTTACCCCTAGACCACCAAGTCACCTTTTGGATTATGGATAGTCGAGTCTCGGGAGTAAACACATTTCCTTGCATACAAATAAAACATATTAGGAAAACGGGGAATCGTTTATTTCCAAGTCCCAATTATATAATAATATTATTTTCTAGCCTAGCTGATGTAGCTGACATTTTTAAATTACAATTGAAAATGAATATGTTAATTAATGTATAGCCTACTCTACATAGCCCATGACTTCGTATCTCTACTTTGCCTAAATTTGTCCTTCTTGAGGCCGGTCCACACAGAAAGATAAGCTAATCCACGCTAAATTAAGCTATGTCTTGCTACGCCACGCTATGTTTTTACCGATTGCTGACTGGGCAACTTTTCCATCTCCCATCTTGAGCCATCTTACGTTGCGCATGCGCATAACGCAACTTGGGCTCCGTGTTGAACAGACGCAGTACTGTTTTGGTGAAAATAACCAATTAAGTGTTTAAGTTTTATTTTCAGTTTTTTTCGCATGAATTTAAGTAATATTCTATTAAGTTTTTAATCTAATAAATGTTTTTATATTAAAATAGAAGCATTAATTGAACAAGTCAAACCTCCAACTCCTAAAATGTCTTCATCTTCCAAAACAGTCGGTAACAGTAGAATCTTCTTGGCCTCCCAAACAAATCAGGGTATAGCTTAGCTTAGTTTAGCAATGAGTGTGAAATCAAACTGACAACGTCTTAGCACATCACAGCACAGCTTAGCTTAGCTTATCATTCTGGGCCGGACTTCACAGTCATTCTGATATGTTCATTCTTGTGTTCGCGCTCCGGATCGGTACTAGCCTGATATTATATCAAACAAATGAAGAATTTAAATAAATATAGTAATTATATGCGTATAAATAAAACTCTTTATTCAAATTCAAACTAAGAATTATATTTTTTTATAAATATAGACATAATTTTTATAAATTAGCACTTTAAAGGAAGTGATTGTTAGGTTATGTGAACTAAAATATGGAATGTTTGAAAAATGGCGAACGTCTCCTTTACTGTCATTTAGTTTTCAATTCGCTTATTGGTGCTGATTTATTTGTCGACCTGTGACTGAATCTTCCTGGACATTCGTAAAGATGGGTTTAAAAAGTTAGGGTTAATTCAACTTGTATGGACCTTGATCTCAAGTCTCTGTACTCACGGTTATCTGGCCCTTACGATTACGAGGCCTCATGTACTCTCAGATCCTCTTAATGCTAAGATGTTTAGCTATTTAGTATACATTCATGTCGGTGGCTATATGGACTAAGGCATAACTCTCTTGTTAGGCTGTCAAAGAGATCGGGGTTCAAGTCCCAGTCGGTTGTACTGAGGGTGGTTTTACAATTTCCCTCAATGCAAATGCGGGAACATTTCCTCTAGATTCAATAAACCTCATCCCTATGCCATCAGAGTGATTAGTACTTATGCGTCTAACCTGAATGGGTAGTAAGACGCTGTGTTAAATAAGAATATTCATCAGACCATACATAGTAAGACCATGGCAGGAAAATCGTTATTTCCAAATCTAATATCTCCCCCTTTTTAAACCACTCAAACAACGATTGTCCTCAATGAATATAGTGTACTATACAATATAGTATTATTATCAGCACCGCGTCTTACTATCCGTTCGGGTTCTACGCACTTACGCTAATGTGTAATGGTAGGGTGATTGTGAGATGAAATGGAGGACCTACAGTTTAACGTGGAATCCGAACCAAGGTGGAGACCTGGCATTACCCACATTCACAAGATGTCTTGTCAGAGGTGAAGGAAGGGTTTGGTAGTCAGATAAATCTGGGCTGGGACCGAGAATTGAACCCCGGCCGCTAGCTCAGAAGTCTGACACCTTACCCCTAGACCACCAGGTTACCACTATACAATATGGTATTTATTTGTTTTATTCATAACTTGACCATAAAGATAAAATATAAACTCCAAAGTACAAATCCAAGCAAACATTATGAGAGATATTTCAACTCAAAATATAAATGGAATTGTTGGGACAGAGTAACGATAAGAACACATCATTCTTAAAATGGTGTCTGTAGAACCTACTTAGTTTTTATTGAATGGAAGGAGCGAGGTCTACTGTTCATCAAACTACTAATAAATTATGATAAATGTTGACCTCAAATTAATAAAAGTTCTTACTTCACAGCCCTTCCTTCCTACTATAAATATTCTATACAAACCACATCAATACTGACATAGCACCAAGGATTAAACCTGGTTTATCTCGGACTATCGTTAAGGCTCTCTTGACACCAGTAGTAAAGTTGTGTGAAACTGAGACATATTATATTTCCTTCTCTCTCACACACGTGTCGATTCCTTTCCCGAGTTTACAGTCTGCTGTCCCGCTCGAGGCGCTTGGAGACTGTAGGAAAGACGCCTGTCCAAGAAGTGTCCCCACTCTCCATCTTGTTCAGCAGACACTGAACTCCCATTAGCAGGGACATGTTCTGTTGGACTAGAGGGACATGGCTTCATATGTTCCAACCACGTCCACTTAGGGATGGAATCATTTTGAATTGTATTGACTCTCACTTTTTATTGTAAAACAGTTCAAACAATTATTATAATATTATCTTTTAATATGGATATCTTTCAAGTCATGGGTATTAAACTAAATATAGTTGATAAATAATACAGTGAGATAGAAATATAATCAGATACCATTGGTCCTACCAATAATCTATTTAAGCTCATGCCCAGCTCAGGGCATATCACTCATTGTTTATATGGCAAAGTTGGTGATGATAATATTGATGTATCGTGTGTAAGCTCCTCTACGTTTGGAGATGTCATGGGAAGACCAATAATCATAGATTTTTTTTATCTACTTTAGGAGTAAACATTATAAAAAATAATTAAATTAGGGAGCGTTTATTACTATTCATTTAATAATATTTAATGATGAGAGACACTTCAATGAAAATCAATTTGACAATTAGACCCCTCGTGATTTATTCTACATTGTCTAGGATTGAATCTTGAGGTTGGTATTAGCATACGATATTGTGGGTGTAGCAAAGATATGGTGTAAACTGTAAAGGAAGTAGCTAAATTATGGAAGATATTATATTTAAAAAACTGCTTACAAGATATATCAAGGAAATTGCGGACAAGATATAGCCAAACAATGGTTAGAAAAATGTAGGATAGTGGTGGTATACCAGATATAATAAAGAGGAGTGAGAGTTTTTTATATGAAATGGTGGGAGGACAGATATACCGCTATAATCAATCAAAGGTTTAGTGAGTGTTAAGGAGAGAGTACATTCTTTAACTAACTTTTAATTATATTTTTGATTGTTGGGATTAATATCAGTATTGTTAATCAGTAATGTTAAAACAAAAGCGTAATATCAAAGCTACACATTTATTTACATGAAAATAAGCTAAACACTTTCAGATAANCACAAGGCGATTTGCTCATTTAGTGTCTGGATAAAAACAATACACTCTGGGGATACTTTTCTATTAACGGGGGTTGGGGTTGAATTTTATAGGCAGTGGAGGATGGATACAGTATATGTACCCCCACCTCGTGTTTTGGCTATAATCAATTGATAACACTAATTGAGTAAGGATTAACTAGGATTCTAGAACTTAGAAGAAATGTACTTTTATTCGCCTGAGGTGAAATAGGAAACAATTTAGTGATGACAAAGTTCAGGATTCAAACCACGAACTAACTATCACAGATAATCCTGACTAGATGAGCTTTACATGTAGGCCTCATTCCCACTGGTGAAGGATGCCAGTAACTAAAGTATGAAATACTTAATATTTACTGGAAAGTATTAATTCAAAGTGAACCATTCGTGATGATCCAGTCTTTTCTCAAACTATATCTGCAGTCGCTTTCTCCATCCAGGTAATTATTGGCTCTCTCTGTAATTGAATAGAAGAGGCGCAGAGACTATCATTATTCCTGGTTACTCTGACACGAACCGAGCACAGTGGTTACTATTAATTGCAATCTGGAGGCTCCATTGTTTGGAGAGAAAATCAGGTACAGAGATTCGTCATTAATTTGATTAAGACTCTGGTTTCCCGTATGAAGCGCTGGACGAAACCACTTCATACCGCAATACAGGGATGTAACCAGGGAACATACAGCTTCACTGATAAATATCTTAAATTATAAACAACGTTAGTTTATTTTATTAGCTTTAGTAGAAGCAGTAGAGAAAGTGACGTTAACTACCTTGGTCTAGAAAACATTTGTTAGGTTAGGCTGTGTTTAGTTAGTTAAGGTGAAGTTAGTAGCTAGGTAAAACGCAGTTGAGTTGCGGAAATAATAGTTTGAAATTAACTAAATACTATATTTTATGTCAACACTTTGTGCATAAAATTTTTACTTTTATATTTATGAGTAATCTGTTTATATTAAAAAATGATTTTGTTTTATAAAAATGTATAATTGCTCTATAAAATGTGTTTCTTTGTCATAACTAAGTGAGCACTTTGAAAATTCGATGTAATCCTTCAAATAGATAATTTAATGTTGGATCTGTACTTTGAAGAGTCATGTGTGTTTAAATAAGAAAGATTTAACTTATTAAAAGACAATTTAAAAAAGTTTTAAAATTACAGATTTAGTTCTAAGATTTCTATTTTTTTTCAAAAACTTAATATAATTAACTACGTTCTAGACAAACCCATTTTAATTGTTCTTTAGAGATTAAAGTGTTTTATTATATGATAATATATAACAACAAACAATCTCAATGATCTAATTTTCATCATACTTTATAACTATACCTGTAGCCTACATTGGTGTGCACTCAAACAAACAATTAGCTTATCTAGCTTGGCTTTGACGGAGGTCTGGAACTTGGATCTTGGTGGGGAGTTCTGAACATATATTTACCTAAAGGATTCCCCCTCGCAGCCTTTGTTATCTTTCTTTTATATTATACTTACTTCATCTCTCCCCCGTTGTGTTAATTGTGTGACCAGTCCGGACAGGAAGTAAGTGGTAAAAAGAAAAAAGTATTCATACACAGGAGCGCTATTTCTGGCGTATTTATGATTTATATAATATAAACTATCTATCCCCCGTATTAGTGATATATGATCTTACGATACTCTCGTGTTAAACTGGACTTCTGATGACGTTGATATCGAGGTCTAAATCCAGGCTGGGAGTATGGACGGGTTTTTTTCATTAAATGTTTTCCCACTCTTCTTCGTCGCTAATGTAAGTATATTTCGTTTAAAATTTTACCTTCTTCATATCTAGCCTATATTATCAGCACAATTAATATCTGTGGATAAACCAAACTGGCATTAATATTTCTCTGACTAGCGCTGTTGCATTTCCACAACAGCTGTAATTTTTTTTTATTTAAATGTAATTAGGTCTGATCCTCTTCAATTTTTCCACAATTAGTTCCTGCTGCGTAGTATGACATCATCAAACATAAAACAAACTTTATTTTCTGATATACAAGAGTTTCCAACTGTCGCCATGCAGGAATATTGTGAATATGCAACGGCGCCAGTCGTGATATCATACGTCTGGCTCATTGCTGCCGTATTTTTATATTGCATAGTTCTTGCAAGTTATATCACTTGTCTGAAAGTGCTACATCGTTGCTTAATGTGCTGTAGTTGTAATTCAAGTGGAAGAATTCAAAAACAAGAATTGAAGGAAGAAACTCAAGGATGAAAAGTCTTTTAAAGCTATGTTTGGTTGCAAAAATACAACGAAGCCAATCATCATGTTATTCTTTAAGCACTAAAGGCTAATAAAATGTGAGAATACATTTCTAAAATAATATTAATTCTGAACTCCACACAATTCCTAAATACAGTTGTGAAGATTTATTTATCCCCATTTATTTTAACATTAATAATCCATCTCAAAATAATGTAGTTTCAGTGTGTATTCCTAATAAAGTGACCACTGACTTACGTACCCTAACATGTTAGGTTAAGGTATATTATTATAAACTAGTTAAGTTGGCTAGTTTAGCTTTGTTTTAACTGAACAGTGTCTGATTACAGGTTTTGGATATGTGCATATGTAACGTACTAATCAGTCAAATGTGTTAGGCCTGATAAAGTTTGGCTTTGAAGGAGGCGTACCCGAAACTGTGTGAATGTAGAATAAAAGCCGACCAAGTAAAAATCACCCAATGTGCTTTTGACTGGGTTTCGAAACCAAACCTTCCTACATAGACAGTCGAGTCTATTGATAGAATGAAGCCTGAGAACATTCGATCAGCTAAGCAGGCTAAGATTAGGTAAATGTGTGTTAGATATCAGTAGTGTGGTGGTCGTACAGGCCCAGTCTGACCTTGGCTCTGACTGTCTGAAATTTTTTACAGTTTCCGTGAGTAATTCGTAAACAACCTTGTTTTAGTCACGTAGCCGTCAAAAAAATCTATACTCTATAGTAGCTTAACTTGCCACCTTGTAACTCGAAACCTTAGTCGCCCCTTTTGATTATTAATGTGTGATAATTGATTATTAATGTGTGCTAATTGATTATTGATGTGTGCAGGGGGATGGAC
>CABEEJ010009926.1:1567-16332 GCA_901482245.1 Timema douglasi
TCACATTCACAAGATGTCTTGTCAGAGGGGAAGGAAGGGTTTGGTAATCAGATAAATCTGTGCCGGGACCGAGGATTGAACCCCGGCCGCCAGCATACAAATAGTAACATTCTTAGTTATAATACAATAATATTATAACAATCCTACATTTGGTTAAGTGTTAAATCACTGGTCTGGGGAGTGGTTGTTGAGTTCATTCTATAATTATAATTTTTTCTGAACCACCAATAGGTAGTATTAGAACTATAAGAACAATCTCACTAGAAAACAATTTGTTTTTTTTTAAGGATTTGTGTTTCAAAACCAATTTATTTTCGCATACTCGAAGTATCTTTAAGGATTCAGATGATTCAAGAATCCCATCCCTAATTACAACTTACAATTCAATTACCTCAGAATTCATTTTTTTCCATACGAATAATTATTGGTTATGAACATAACAGCAAAAGATGATGGTAATTGAACATAAATTGAATATTTTTACTGGCCAGATGTTGTAAATGTTAGAGCTGGAATATTACTATTATTACTATTATTTTTCCTCCAAAGCACAAAGAACCGTATCTGCTATTTTTTTCGAAGCCAAGTTGAAGTTGTTAGTACCAAACAATTAATTACTTGGCATCCAACAAGAACCAGGAAGTTCAGGGAACTATGCTATTGTAATGTTGGCTGTAATGACCTGGTTTAGTCTGAGAGAAAGACCCGGCGCCGAAACCCGTCTGAATGATGCTGCCGCCAACTCCCGAACTGAACGCTCCGCTGCCTCCTGGACTTCCTCCCGCAGTGCTACCACCAAACAAACTGCTACCACCTGGGAACAGGACGTGTGGCCCAAAATCGTCAGATAGATTGATTGGTTATAAAGTTTTGTTTACCGGCCATTGTTGTCAAATCTTGCAAGTACACACTAGTCGTAAATTTGTAAGAAGTAATATTCAGGGTTGCCACTATTTTAAAGCAATTTGTTGCAAGCATGATGTGCATTATAATTGTATAACCACTACTGGCTTTCTGGCTTAACTTAACCCTCCCTTTTAAAGGTACCATAGCAGTCACGGGGTACACTGTACCTCACCTCGACAGGCAATCCCCCACTTCACGTCGTTGCTCGGCTAACCTCGACCTGGACAAAGGGTTGACCTTGTGGGAGAGACTCCATAGTTACCCCTCAATACCTTGAGCACGGTTTGTGTTCAGGAAGTTGTGTTGCACGTTCCACACCCCCTCCCGATGAAACCTGGATCAGGGGGTTGGGCTCTGTCCAGTGGCAGCAGTGTAAGGTGTGAACTGTGTTGTTGCGTTCATCTACCTCTCCTGTACAACCTTCTTTGAAATGTTAAGATTGTTTGGTCGTGAATCTCACCAGAGGACTGGAACAGGTTCCCCGACGGGGTCGCGGCTGCACCACTGGAACCGAACAGGGAGGAGGAGCCGCCGCCGAACAAAGAGCCACCACTGGACCCGAACGCCGGCCTGGTGCGATTAAAAACAAAACAGTGCATTTTAAATGTGTGGAGGCCCTGATTTAGAGTTTAAAAATAAGGTTGTATTTAATTAAATATATATTCAATACAGTAAAAAAAAAATCTAAACTTCAAAGTTTACGATTAGAAACACAACTAAACACATAATTATGTAGTTTTCAAGGTTACATCAGCAGACGAGAGTAAAAAACAGACAGGAATATGGCAACATGAATAGAGGTAGGTCATGGTCATTTAGATTCTGTTGTTGCCTACGCAAACGCATGTATTTATTCTTGGTAGATGGATAGAATGTTTTATTTATATTATATCTACTATTAAATTAAACTATCTGTTACTATTGTTTGTATATAAATGATTATCTGGTGTAAGTAAGAGCCCCCTTGGAAGATCTGGAGGGATTGTTATATGAGGTTGGGACCGATGGGGGTGAGGGGTGCTATATTGGTGAGCAAGTTGCCGCTTACGAAGCTGGGAAACATAGAGGAGGGCTCGTATAACTCTAGTACTATATCATGAGTACGTGTTTGGGCTCCAAGTGCTACTGGTTTGTCCGAGTGGTTGTGGTTGGTGTCCAAACAGTGACCACTCATTCTTTGTCCGAGTGTTCCTGTGGCGAGGACAATGTCCGAGTCTGCTGTTGAATGAGGGGGAAGGCTGGTGAATTTAAAGGAAATTTACCCCCATGTCTGCATGGAGTGAGCGTGGTGAAACATTTAGGAATAGCTTCCTCTGGTCAAGAACCCTGACCTCGTCACCTACAACCCAGATTAAATTAGCCTGACATTTATTCGGCACGTCCACCAGTCCGGGGTTTTCGAATAGAACACACACGGTGGTACCATTAAAAATATACTCACTTGGATGTGTTTTGGCCAAAGATGGATCCACCCGACTGCTCAAACATGGACTTGGCACCGAAAGCCCCAGCGCCGGCTCCAAAAAATGAGGTGGTGTTGGTGGGCGATTGACCGAAGACAGACGACTCGGTGGACGAAGTCTGACCAAACGCAGAGGACGTGTTTCCAAAAGCAGCTGGACCACTTGAGGTTTGATTCTGACCAAAAATAGACGAGTTTGGGGATTGTTTCATACCGAATATGGACGTAGACGTTGTCGGTGCTGTTTGACCGAAGGGCAATGCGCTAGTGGTACTCGAGGTCTGGCCAAAAGCTGATGCAGTGGTGGTTTGTGTTTGGCCAAATATAGAAGCTATAGTAGTGGAAGGAGCTTGGCCAAACGAAGGTGTGGTTCCCGTCTGGCCAAACAGTGAAGGACTCGTGATAGCCAATTGACCAAATATTGACGACGTTGTGGTGGTAGTCTGGCCAAACAAAGATGTGTTTGTGGTCGTGGACGTCTGGCCAAACAAAGTAGAGCCAGTTGTAGCCTGTCCAAAAATACTGCCCCCCGATTGACCAAATGTAGAAGATGGGCTACGGATTGGTTGGCTAAAAAAACTGGAGGTAGAGGAAGTAGTCGTGACAAGTCGAAGGAGTCGAAGTCAGGGCAAACATGTTCGGGGATTTCAACCCAAACGCTGAGGTTGTGGATGCAGGGGGCAGAGCGAAGCTGAAGCTAGCGCTGGACGCCTGAGCCGATGTAGTAGCCGACAGAGAGCCTCCGAAAATAGACCCGGGCGCCGGTTTAGTTTCAGCCCCAGTAGATGCTGGCTGCGATTCTGATGTTGATGGGCTAAGGGTAGTAGTGAGACTGGCAAAACTAAAAGTGGATTGGCTTGCATCAGCGGGTGAAACCTTGGTTTCCTGCGCGGTGGTGCTGTTTGAGGCTAGAATGGAACCGAGAATAGAAGTGGAACTTGAGTTCTCTTTGTTATCGTTCTCTTCCTCCTGTTTCTGTTGCTGAGGAGAGGATGGTGGCGAGGCGGACTTGCTGAACGTGAAGGTTGTGCTAGGAGTCGAGATACCCCCGCTGAATAGGTTTGACGGGGCTACGTTGTCGGAACTTCTGCCAAACGAAAGATTGTTGAAAAATGGCTGGTTCAAGGTCATCTCTGGCGATGTTACCACAGCTGCGGCTGGCTGTTGGTTTTCTTTCGACGCGGCAGAGTCGTCCTCCTTAGGAGGAGCGTGAGTGGTGGATTCCTCGTCAGAATTAGTTTCCCGGCTCTGTTTGCTCGAAGCGCCGACCGCATCCGATGATGTGCTGGTTACCGCCCCGAACAAGTTTGTCGAGGAAGGTGATTTCATTAAGCTCCCGAAATTAAAAGAAGAGCCACCGCCAAATATATTTCCGGTCGCACTTGTTACCGTTTTCTGGGATTTGTCTCCACTTCCTCCAAAAATACTTGTCGCGGGTGGCGAGTCTTGAGTAACGTTGCCGCCGAAAGATAGAAGGGGAGTTTTCAGGTTCACTCCTGGACTCGACGAGGAGGATTTGGGCGGGCTTTCTTTGCCGGTGTCTGCACCGATAACTGTCGGCGCAGAAGGTGAACTCAACAGGCCGCCAAACGAGCCCCCTAGAGAGAATTTGAATGTTTCAGGAGACTTAACCGAACCACCGACTTTTCCAAAAATCTCGGAGGTTTTTTCTGAGTTTTTGTTTGTTGTTTTATCATTCCCTATGCTGGCGACAATGTTGCCCAAGGACATGAGGGGACTTTTCTGCAAGGGGGTAGCTTGCTCTTCCACACGCGGCGGGGGCTCCATTTTGGAAGACGAGATTGCAAACCCAGAGGTTTCTATACCGAACACATCTTTTCTTTTACCCGGTTCTTGGAATGAAGTAAACGAAATGCTTTCAGCCTGTTTGGTCTGCTGTTCATCGACCTTGGGGACTGTCACAGGGGGAGGTTTGCTGACGAGACCTGAAGTAGAAAATGAAAAGTTACTTTTTGATGGGGTCGGGGTAGAAAAAGTGAACTCCCCTTCCTTTTTCTTTCCACTCGCCTCTTTGCTGCTCGGGTCAACGGAGAATGAACCACTATGCTTGAACGAAGGACTTTCCGTGAAATTCTTTGATAGGCCAAATAGACTAGGACTCGAACCGGGCTTGGCAACGAATGACGCAGCCTCGTTTTCATTGCTTTCGACAGGAAATTTGAATTTTTGAAAGTTAATCCCTTCAGCAACACCCGTTTTCTTATTTTCAATCCCTTCCAACTGAGAGGCAACTTTCGACTGTCCGAAAACAAAGAGAGATTCGACAGATTCTGGTTTTGAAGTGGTTACCGCTATCGGCGTATCTTTGTCAGCACTAAACGCTATCGTCGTCGTCGATGACGACTTTGGCGCCGAGGACTTCTGAAGCGAGATGTTGGCGTCTGTCCCCCTGAAAACGGGGAAAGCCTGTTTAGGGGGGGTGTTTTTCTTGACGATGGGCTGCCCCGTGGTTATCCCGCCTGGTTTGACGCTCGAGACGGGGAAAGCCGCTGCCAGGTCCTGGGTGGAAGAGATGCGCGACAGGGCGGCGACCAGCGGGAAGTTCACAGAGGCCGGTTTGGTCGGGCAGATGTGCACGACTTTGCGTTGGTCGAAGAGCTCCCTCAACTTGGCCTGCTTCGTGAAGCTCAGCTGCTTCCGGGAAATGTTGGTCGCAAAGAGCTGGTCGAGCTTGGGAGAGTTGCCGCCGCCCTCCGAGGGGTTCAGCTTCATCTCCACCAAGGTTTCCGCCAGTTTAGAAAGTTCCGATTCCCTGGTAAGAAAACATAAATATCTCTTTTTACCCATAAGGGCATATAATTTATTTTAATAATAATAATATTTAGCACCGCGTCTTACTACCCGTTCGGGTTATACGTTTTAAGTACTAATTACGCTAATGGATTAGGAATTGGGAAGGTTGAATTAGAGGAAGTGAACCCGCATTTGCGTGGAAGGAGAGTGGAAAACCATTTAGGAAAAACCACTCCCAGTTCACCTGACCGAGATTCGAACCTCGATCCTCAGCAGTCGAGCTCAACACGACAAGCGCGTTAGCCAACTACGCCACCGAGGCGGGTAATGAATAGTTGCTTAGTTAGTTAGAGATATATAAATATGTATATATATTTACTCAATGTAGGCCAAATAGTTTCAAAATCCGCTAATCAGGCACAAGTGAACACTGAGGCCCAATTTTACAATGTCATGTTATTCTATTCGTTAGGGCTTAACATGAGGTTAAGCGATAACGACCACTACTTTTGATTTTACAATGTTTGGTTAGCGCTAATGTTCACGTAAATGTGCTCGTTAAGTTAACACGAGGTCTACCTTCCGGTTAGCAAACATAACGTCCACATTAACAACGTTAAACACTCCGCCATATTGTTTTCAAGGCGATTGTTGTTATTATTAAAGTGAGGTTACTTTTATTTATATTATGAAATGGTTGATTTACTGTATGATTATGACGACTTTGAAGATGAGTTACACGTTCTAAAGAATATAAGACTTCGAAGACCGAAGAGATACTTAGAGCGAAAGAATTTCCAGGAATTTTATAACGATGAAGTTTTTTTTTTTACATTTTCGTCTAAACAAAAATACAGTATTAGAAATTCTTGAAGTGTTTGAACACCAGTTAGAAACACCTACTGACAATTAAGCTAAGTACGAGTGAGTATCAGGAATTTTCTGTAGAATCAGGCATACGGTCTATGTTAGGCCCCCATATCTCAAATGAGTTGTTATACAACTTGTGATATTTATTTTCATGTATGGCCTAATGGATCACCAACAGTTCCATAGACGTTGTAATGACTTGGTTATATTCTCTATGGTCAAGTTAGGCCAATCAAAAGCTTTGACACAAATCTAGCGCTCCGAGAAAGTTAACGTTAAGAACTAATGGAAGGCACCTATCCGTAATTTGACGCGCACATAAAAATAGTATTGTAAAACGCAACGCTAAGTTTAACCAACGGTTAGACTTTACAGACGGTTAAGTTACGAGGACTTTAACGTGACATTGTAAGATTGGGCCTAAATAGTTTTCTTTGTTTAAAAGTCACTTCTTATAGTCAAACAATACAGGTTTTAACTCTACTATTTTATTTATGTCCATTTGTTTGTTTAAAACAAAAAGGATTTTCCAAATTTTTTTACTTTTATTAAAAAAATGTGTTTTTGAATATTTGAGATTAGAAAGACAATTTTGGATTTGGATTCAAGAAATATGGTGTTGGACCCATCTCTAAGTATAAAACTAACAAAAAAAATATTCAAACTTCAAATCAGCTTTGAGAATATTTAATATATTTGATTCAAGTTCGCTTGAAAGTCATTTTCATGTGAAAATGAAGTTGCCATTTGGTTTATAATGTTAAACATTGTCGAAATACAAAGTTTAATCAAAATCGTTAGACTGGATTTCAAGAAAATGGATATTTTTTTTCTCTTTATGTCTTTTAGTAAACTACACTTAGTTTTAGGTTTGGATAGCTAATTCCAAAAACTCCTCAACCGGGGAAAAGGGAGTCTTATTAAAACCCCAATTACCAAGTTTTAGTTCAATTGGTTATATGGTTTAGCTCTAAACCGCGATACAGTTTGCATCACGAAAACCACTTTTTTTGTTTGTTTCAAGTCATGAAAAATCTACATTTAATAAATTCTTGATTTGACAATCCCAATACTTCTTCTGTCAAAGTGTGCGCAATATTAAGTGTACACTCACGTCCCGTCCTTCTCTTGGCTCAAAGAGACGCCCAGAACAAGCGGGACCGTCCCGATCTGTTTCCTGGTGGTCTCGGGTAATCTGGCGAGTAGTCCTTCCAGCAACTGCTTCTGTTTCTTGAGGATGTTGGAGTGCATGACCATCGTGCTGTAGACAACTTCCAACGACGGGACCTGGAGCTTCTTTCTGGAAATACAGCACAAACCCTCCATCTTGTGAAACACTGTTTAGGGGGTGATGGGGTTCTGGGTTCTGGTTGTTGGGTTTAGCTTACATGGTACAGTGGTCAGAGTTCCTGTTTCAGACCCTGGGGTATCAGGTTCGATCCTCAGCACATACATTATTATATATTTAGCACCGCGTCTTACTACCCGTTCGGGTTATATGCTTTAAATACTAATTACTCTATTGAATTAGGAATTGGGAAGGTTTAACTAAAGGAAGTGAACCCGCATTTGCGTGGAGGGAGAGTGGATAACCATTTAGGATAAACCACCTCCAGTTCACCCGACCGAGATTCGAACCTCGATCTCCCCGTCTTCAGCAGTCGAGCTCAACACGACAAGCTCGTTAGTCAACTACGCCACCGAGGCGGGTATCAGCACTTACAAATTCTCTGTGAAGCAGTGGGTCAGTAAGGGGACTAATTCAGCCCGTGAGGAAAAATGAGATATTTGAATAAGTAACATCTTTGGTCTAGATAACAGATATTAGCAGCTGGAGGGTTCGTTATGTTGACCACTGACAACTTCTATCTACAAATGTCGGCACTACCGATTAAAATTTGATATTTTTTTTTTCAATACTTGAATCTCTGCTCCCAAAAACAGTTGGTACAATGTGTTTCTAACAGTTTCTTTTTAAAAATTTAAAATGGAGTAATCCATTGTTTGTGTACTATGTACTTTCTTCTTCTTTGTGTTTGATAAAGGCAACAATGCCGAAATATTATTCTATTTGTGTTAAAATGTGTGCGTGACTACTTCTACTACAGAAGACAGAAGAAAGGACGAAGATGTCACCTTTGTGCATTGGACTCTTCCCACATTTTTCCTCTTTCCCTAGGTGGGCTTTCTTCATCAAATTTACTCTTAATAGTTTATTTTTCCTTTTTCTTTAGTTTTATCACTTTCCTCTATTATAAAATGAATCTGAATTTGTAAGCTCAGAGGTCCCCGTCACTAATTAGTACATTCTTGTCAAACAATCCTAGCCCAAACACGACGACAAGACCCCAGACCAGCGAGAATGTGAGGCCACTAACTTTGCCCCATCCTTGCGGGAGTCCTGGAATCGGGCCCACTTGGAGTCGAGGGTAATGTTGATCTCGTGCAGCTGGCTCTCGATGTAGTAGCGCATGCGTCGAATATCCTCGGCGTACTTGGAGCTGATTGGGTCCAGAGCCTGGGACCTCGTCAACTGGATGTAACTGAAACAGAGGCGCGTAAAGACAAGGAGGAACATCTTAGTGTTGTACCTTTGTTTCGGAGAGAATAATCTGCTCTCTGTCCAGTGGCAGCAATGTAAAGACTGAATTGTTTTCTTCTGTTCATAATGACACCCATATTTCCTTTCGAAGCAAATTTGACCATTTAAGCTAATTTCAGTGAAAATCCGGAGGCTCTAGAATTCTTCGAATATTTCTCTACAAATGAATTTTTAAATAATTTTGCTTCTAAACATGTTTATTTTTATTTTTAAATCGGTAAGTTTTTTGTAAAAATCTACTCAATCAGGGTTGTCACTATATTTTATTACATTTTTATCATCACCGCGTCTTACTACCCGTTCAGGTTATACGCACTTACGCTAATGTGCTATGGTAGGGTGATTGTGAGATGAAATGAAGGACCTACAGTTTAACGTGGAATCCGAACCACGGTGGAGGCCTGGCATTCCCCACATTCACAAGATGTCTTGTCAGAGGTGAAGGAAGGGAGGATTGAACCCCGGCCACCAGCACAGAAGTCTGACACCTTACCCCTAGACCGCAAGGTCACCCAGCAATATTAATAGAAGAGTTAATTGTTAAGGGTGAACATTATTAGATTTTTTCTGTTTAACTTGATTATCAATAATTGTAAATGTACTCAACATAAGATTTGTGTTCCAAAGATTTTGCGCAAATTAAACAAGGTTTTATTAAGTTCTTTACTTTGTCGTTTTACCAAAACATTACAGTACTGTAGTAATAATATAAGTGCCCCCCTCACCTGGGGTTGTTTAGCAGGTTCAGTTTGGAGCGAGCATCCTCCAACCATGCAAACGCCTCCACCATGATGGTCTTGAGTTCGTGGATCTCGCTGGACTGGGCCACCGTCGTCTCCTTCAGCTCTCGGAAGAACTCGAGCAACATCTCGGGCTTCTCCAGGAGCACAGACATCTCCTCCTCCTGGCCAATCTAATAACGCAAATACATTACACTCGTCTTGTTTTCACAGGGACGCCATTCTGGTTAGAGCCAAACCTAGGAGCTATGAGCGCTGAAAACCCTTGGAGTTATTAGCATCTAGAAACCTAGGAGTTACCGATGCCTAGAAGCCATGGAGTTATCAACACCTAGAAACCTTGGAGTTATCAGCACCTAGAAACCTAGGAGTTATCAACACCAAGAAACCTTGTATTTATCAGCACCTAAAAACCTAGGATTTATCAACACCTAGAAACCTTGGATTTATCAGCACCTAAAAACCTAGGATTTATTGATGCCTAAAAACCTTGGAGTTATCAACACATAAAAACCTAGGAGTCATCAACGCCTAGAAACCTTGGAATTATCAGCACCTAAAAACCTAGGATTTATCAACACCTAAAAACCTAGGAATTATCAGCACCTAAAAACCTAGGATTTATCAACACCTAGAAACCTTGGATTTATCAGCACCTAAAAACCTAGGATTTATCAAACGCCTAGAAACCTTGGATTTATCAGCACTTAAAAACCTAGGAGTTACCAATGCCTAGAAGCCATGGAGTTATCAACACCTAGAAACCTTGGAGTTATCAGCACCTAGAAACCTTGGATTTATCAGCACCTAAAAACCTAGGATTTATCAACACCTAGAAACTTTGGATTTATCAGCACCTAAAAACCTAGGATTTATCAGCACCTAAAAACCTAGGATTTATCAACACCTAAAAACCTAGGATTTATCAACACCTAGAAACCTTGGAGTTCTCAACACCTAAAAACCTAGGAGTCATCAACGCCTAGAAACTTTGGAATTATCAGCACCTTAAAACCTAGGATTTATCAACGCCTAGAAACCTTGGAATCATCAGCACCTAAAAACCTAGGGGTTATCAACACCTAGAAACCTAGGATTTATCAACACATAGAAATCTAGGAGTTATAAACACCTAGAAACCTTGGAGTTATCAACCCCTAGAAACATAGGAGTTATCAGCAGCTAGAAACCTTGTAGTCATCAACACCTACAAACCTAGAAACCTAGGAGTTATCAACACTTAAAACCTATGAGTTATGGAACCTGGAACCAAACCCTGCATTTAAGGCGCAGTGTCCTCACAAAGTACCTTGCAATCCAGAGCAGACACGCTGGCCAACAAGTCGGTCATTTCCTTGTGGAAAGTAAACGTTTCATCTCTGATGGCTGCCACGCACGCCACGCTGTCGGCGGTGGACTCTTCCCTCCCGGTGCTCTGCCCCGCCACGTTGTCCCCCATCGGGGCGGGTCTGGAGAGCTGCGGGGCTGTGATGGGGACGGGCGGGATGTTGAGGATGATCGGCGGCGACTCCACGTGGGGTGTTGGCCTGCTGATCTGCTCGGAGGCTGCCGTGGACTGCTCGGGCTGGCTGCCCACCTGATGAGAGTTTACCATCACTTAGTTCAGGGTTGTCCAACATTTTTTCATCACAAGGGCCAAATCTGACTATCAGTTTGTACCGCGGGCCATAGATATATTAAAGTAATTCCATTAACTTAATAAGGACCTACAAACAACACACCTATAAAAAATATTGATTTCAATACTTTTAAACAAATTATAATTTTTGGTTGGTAGAATCTTTTAAATTTTAGTGACAAAAAAAGTTTATTAATCTTTTTCAAATGTATCACGGAAGCTGCAAACACACACACACACACACACTTTCACAAAACAGCTCAGCGTTATAAATGTATAGTTATACACATTTTTATTAATAATGGATATTCGAGATTCTAGGATTCGAGAACATTTCAGATTCGATACTCAAATCATTTAGAAAAAAAAAAATTCAATCTAAATTTGTTCAAGAGGTCTTATACTGCTCATTGGTGCTAAGAACTAATTATAATTATAGGATCAACTTAACAACCAGTCCCCAGACCAGTAATTTAACACATGAATGTGTGAATGTTATAATGAATGAATTATAAGAATGAATGTTAATATTTGTATTTTATATTATTCTTTTATATTTATGTTTCCTCTCTATATTCATAATTTTTCCCAAGATTCAGATTCGGAAGGTAAATTGATATTCAGATTAGAGATTCAAATTTGTAAAATAGTGGATTCGAACCATCTCAACAACTTAAAATTCAATTACTTCAGATTGTTTTCATATTAATATTGATTTTTAATGTACATAGCAGTTAAAAACGGGAATAAATTACCATAATTTGAATGTTTTAGTTGTTAATATGTTTAATCGTGACGCTTCATAATTGTCAAAGCAGGATTTTTTTTTTTTAAACTTAAGTTGAAGTTGATATTTGTTTTGAGGCCGGTTCAAAGTTACGGAGCTTTCCAATTCCCTATTGTAAACCAAAGGTAAACGTGCCTTTTGGAGGAGCGCCGATGGTGTAGCGGTACCAGGAGTGCCAGGAAGAGAGTAAGAAAAGTTGGCAGGGCTCTGGTTATCAGTCGTTAAGGCGAAGCCCGCCCCAGCCCCTGGTGAGCTGAAACTTGTCTTGGGTCCTCCAAAAAGGGGCGCACTTTGTTGCAGTTTTGGGGGGTTACTGTCAAAACTTGTGCGCATCTGTGGCGCGACCGCCGATGTGGGGACAGGTGGGGCGGCCAAGGGCAGCAGACCTGCCCCCCCAGATCCGAAATTGAAGCTGGTTCTCGACCCGCCAAGGGGAGCGCCAAATGTCGAGACACTTGCAGCGGCCGGCGACGGTTTCAACTCTTCAAACCTAAGTGGGAACACAAATGTAAAGTCGGGAAAAAAGAAGGAAATGTAAAATGAGAGAAAATTAAAATTTTTACTAGTTAGTTTAGTATCATAATAAGCAACTACTAAGAATCAAATAGTTCTATAAGATAATTTGGATTCAATCTTCAAACAAAAGATATATGTATTTTCCCAATAAAGTGCTTTTAAAGATTTGAAGGCCCCATTCTAAGCGTCTTACTTTTGGGTGAGGTTGACTCTGATATTGGAGATGGCCGAATCTGCGGCAGATAGCGCCAGCCAACCACCTTGAGTCGGCGTCTGCTGGCTTTCCTGCAGTTGTTCCTCTTGGCGCGGGGAAGGCAGCGCCAACGTCGGTGCGGGTGACACCACAACAGAGGTAGGGGTGGTGAAGAGCGTCAGCCCACTGGTGTCCGGGAGCTGGTCGGGTGGGGTACACACCCTGATGGCATCAGGGCGCAGGTTGATGGCATAGAAGAGACAGAGGACCCCCTGGTGGGAGAGCATGTGGAGCACCGGCATGGGGGGGATAGTTTGGTTCTCACCTGTTGACAAGACACGAGTACTGTTGGCTGACTCGGTCAATCTAGCTCATTTTACTAGAGACGAAACAATAATCTCTGCCTTAAGCCATGGGCACGGGACGAATCCTGGATAGCTCAGGTAAGAGCATTGGCGTACTAAGCCGAAGGTCCCGGGTTCGATTCCCGTGTCCAGGTGTCATTTTTCAATTTTCAGAATAATCTCAAGTTTTTCTCAAATTCGATTCTTAAAAATTCCATCTAAAATATATTTTAAAATGCCTCAACTTTTCAAGGTTTTCCAGAGTCGATATATTTTTCCGACCACTGTATATACATATATTAATTCTCGACACACACACACATTCTATGAGGAGGTTAAAGGATATCTGCTCAAAGCGGTGGTCTTTTTTTTTTCTATCACCGCGTCTTACCATCTGTTCAGGTAGTACACATGCAAGATAAATACTCTAATGAGGTAGGGAAGAGGAAGGAAGCATTTTAGAAGTAATATACCCGCATTTGCGGGGAAGGTAAGCGGGGATAGTGGTGGCAGACATAAAGGGATGGGAATGTAGGAGAAAGGAGACCTGAAAGAAGAATAAGGCAGTGAAGGTTAAACCATGAAGAGGAAAGGGAGGAAAGAAGCTTAGTACCCAAGGATGAGATGCAAAGTGTAGAGGTGGAAGAGTCTGGTGGGAGCGGAAGAGGAGGACAAGTAATAAGAGGAAGTGGAAGGAGACATCCTGGTGGAATAACAAGGTGGAGGAGGCAGTAGAAGAGAAGAATAAAGCATTCAGAAGGAGTTTCAATAATAGGGATGAGGAAACAGAGGACAAATATAGGGAGAAGAAGAAATGAGTGAAGTAAGTTGTATGTAAAAATGGATGGAAATACCGAAACAGGATGGGGAAAGAAGTAAGAAAGTGTAATATAGCCAAGTAAGAAACAGGAGAGAGGAAGAAAAGGAACTATGGGTGAGATATTGTGAGATTATGTAAGTAAAACAGAGGAGTAAGAAGAAATAGCTGACGAAAAGGAAAGAGGCTCCACATGGAGCAAGTTTCAGGATTCGCTTCGACTTCGCTTCGCATTTAAAAAGTGGCCTTCGCGCACCCCTAGCGTGTAGTTATCAATTGCATGTGTATAAAATATTCAAAAATTTGTAAAAACACTTCTCAATATAGTATGGTGTCTCTAGGTCAGTCTAACCAACACTTTTCTGAATCAATTTCATCGGCTACAAACATAAGATACCTTACTTCTCCTTACTGGAAGATTGGTATGAATGGACTGTAGGCGGATAGGTTGGTAGTCATGGTTTCCGTGTGACTGAGGAGGAAATGACTGGGGAACCTGGGGATAGAGAGCACACATTACATTACGTATAGCAATCCGCTGATACGTCTAAATCGCCCGCGTGTTGACAAAGGTGTCAATCTATGTTTGATTACTTCGTCGATGACCGAGAGTACGAGTATCGGATCATGGCCGAGTGTACAGAACTTTTGACCCTGGGCTGCTATCCCTCCCAACAGATGTGGTTACATTTCCTACAAGTTTTATCCTTCCGGTCCATACCTTTTAATGTAAGCTTGCCAAAAGCCCAAACAAGCAGCGAAATGCATTGCACAAAATGAAAATAGATCTAAAAAAATTGTTTTTACTTATAATAGTGTGAATTATTGCTAGTTCTATTAATTGTGCAATAGATGTTGTTCTATAGGTGTGTAAGAGACCTGCTGTGGAGAGCTGTTCTATAGGTGTGTAAGAGACCTGCTGTGGAGAGTTGTTATATAGGTGTGTAGGAGACCTGCTATGGTGAGTTGTTATATAGGTGTGTAAGAGACCTGCAATGGAGAGTTGTTCTACAGGTGTGTAAGATACCTGCTATGGTGAGTTGTTATATAGGTGTGTAAGAGACCCGCTATGGAGAGTTGTTATATAGGTGTGTAAGAGACCTGCTATGGAGAGTTGTTATATAGGTGTGTAAGA
>CABEEJ010009927.1:0-16329 GCA_901482245.1 Timema douglasi
CTGTAGGTCCTCCATTTCATTTCACAATCACCCTACCATTACACATTAGCGTAAGTGCGTATAACCCGAACGGTTAGTAAGACGCGATGCTAATAATAATAATTAACGTGTAGATAAAATACTAAACTGTCAAACCTGTCTCTAAATTATTATTATTATGATTATTATAATTTTTCTTACTAAATCACTATGAATGTAACTAATATACATGATTTAGCCAATTTTCTAGCGCGTCGAACTCATTATGATGTTAATCTTTCGCAATTATTAATTACAATGACCCAATGTAATGATTTCAAGCTCTACTTATAGTCGCTTCAATGAGGCGTGTCGCATGTAAAGGTGGAATCTTCTTATTGGTCGATAATAGTGTTTCCGCATTGGTGCTTGCCCGATCCACGTAAATAAGCATATATTTACAGTTATCTTTCATTCGCACTAGCTCTCTTACCGAGGATGGACATCTTTCTCCGGTGCTCTGGCTAGAGGGATCCAAGAGTGCAATCGCGAGTATACATCTCAACCTCTGACGGGAAGTGAAGGGGGTTCGAGTCTCTGCAAGATCGACAAATGCTAATTACTTTTATAAATAAAAACCCTATATTGTTGCGCCAAAGGTCCCAGGTTCGAATCCCGTATTCAGGTACCAACGATGGATTAAGTATAAATAATAGCTTTGGCCGTTTTCACATTTCAAACCTGTACAAATGATGCTTCATCTTTAATTTTATTATTATATCTCTCTCTCATTCGGGAAAATATATTCAGGTGGTGTCTTAGGATTCAGTGGTCAATGAAGCACAAATGTGGATACNGGATACACATCTTACCCTGTGACGTAATAAGAGTTCATGTCCCTTAGAGGGCAATAAACGCAAATTACTTCACATTTAAAAAATGTTAAATGTTTTACATATTTAGCCTGGTCAAAATCAGCTCTTATCTCAAGCTTGCCCGAAGAGATTAGTTCTAATCCCGGTCGCAGTTTACTCCCTCATCGTCCATGTCTTGTAGCCCTGATGGGGAGTAAGACGTAGTTCTAAATACCGATAAGCTTAAATTCGTTGCTATTCTTGGGGAGGTAGGAGATATTGAATCCAGGTCAAACGTGTCGCTCTGCCTTCACACAAATGCAGGTACATTTTATATCTTCCTCAGCCCTGATAATACTTAAGAATTAATATAGTAATAAATTATTTCGTCAAAATATAGTGCGATCATTATATTCAAGTTACTCAATTCAATATTAAATATGAATTAATTTAAGAGTTATATATTGTTTCGTCAAATTATACTTGCGAACATTTAATTCAAGTTACTCAATTCAATATTACCGATGAATTAATGAAAGATTTATATATTTTATTTCGTCCAAATATAGTCGCAAACATTAAATTAAAGTTACTCAATTCCATATTACCTAAGAATTAATGAAAGAGTTATATATTATTCCGACAAAGTATAGCTGTGAACATTAAATTATTTTGCTGTTGTTATAAGTGGCTTGAGAAATAAAACTTTTTTTCACTTAATACTTGGAAATCAATCTACCGTCATAATGCATTGTATACTTGCATTGATGGTAGCATGGTTTAAGGCGTACTAGATGGCTTGTGATCAACTTTTGAAGCAAATTCTTTTAAGCATTTTACCTAGTTGACTGGCAAAAATATGGGGTGCAGGAAGTACGGCTGTTCTAAAGACATTAGCCATGCGAATGATATCGAGGTTCAAATCAAGGTGTTCACGCCTTCTAAATGTAAGGTTCATCTAATTCTGGCGGGGGAAAATCGAATCAATGGTCCCAGAGTTGTCATTAGAAAGAACATCTGAACCTGTGGACTTCAGAAGGCCACGACCGAAGCGGCAAGCATCTTTGGGGGATTGGGAGGGAAAGCACAGCTGAACCAGTGACCTTCAGAAGATCGCCACCGATGTGCCAAGCGGCTTTGGGGGTCTTCACCAAGAGTCGTTGGTACTCTCTTTCAACAAATATTCTCAAAGGAACGCTCAATACCAAAGAGATATATTGAAAATCTTAAATAAGAACTATGAAAAAGGATAGATATAATAAAAAGAAAGTAAGTTGAAGAAAAAAAAAGAAGATTAAAATTGACGAAGGCAAAAGGGAATATTTATTCACTAAAGATGCTATTAATAAGTGGTTAATACTTGAATGACTTTTAACACAACCAATTAAATGAAATACAGGCAATAGAGAGTCTAAATAAGAATAATGGTTAAATATTATCATAGGAAGAAGTTAAATTGGTACAGGGATAGTACATCGAATTGTCAGAATAATCCGAAAAGACTTTGATGAACATTAAAAATTAATGAAATTTAAGTGACACAGTAAAATCAAAGATAAATGATTAAAAGTACAAGAAACACCTTTAAATGAAGACTGGATAGTTTACAATGAATAACAAATATAATTTAATGTTAAAGGTAAAAAACACATTAAGATTAAGACAGGATGTATTACAATGAATTTTCTAATATAAATTTAAAGGTTAAAGGTCGAGAAAAGTTTATAAATTGACTTGCTGACTCCGAGTAGAAGTTAAATGTCATAAACGAGAGGAAAGTAAACAGGAGGACAGAATTATTTCAGACATAATTTAAATAACTTAAATTAGAAAAGATAGTATAAAAGCTCAAATTTGGAAAAAGAGGCAAAAACACAGATAATTATAGAGATTATTAAGTGTGAAAAAAATATTTATTATTGAATACTATAAACGTTCCTAAGCTGTAGTTTGATTCTACTCCTTAAACCGTGAACGCCTATAGGCTGGCTAACTAGACTACATGTTTTGGTGCAAAAGCATCATTTTCATGTCTGAGAAAAAGCAATGTAGAAAAATAATATTAGAGAAAACCAATAGAAACTAGATTATGTAAGCACAGAGAGTAAAAGGCAAAAATTAACAACAGAATAAAATTGCGATGAATAAATGAATAGGAGTAAGCTGACCTTTAAAGATCAAACATGTAATGGAGTAATATATAGTAAAGATTATAAATATTTGGATTAAATACATTAAACTACCGAGCTTACCTCTGAATTGGGGATAGATGTTGTCCCTGTCACTACCAAGGTGCATATAGTTTGAATACATTATTAGATAAAATTACAATTATGAAAGGAATGATCCAGAAGAAAATAAGTAGCAACGTATAAAAGGGGAATTTAAATAAAGTAATTAATGTGTCGCTATAGAGCAGAGCAAATAATATTGGATATAAATAGACTTCAAAAGGGGGAAAAAAGTGTTCAAATCTTCATGACCTAGCCCGATAAAGTCTCAACTACGACTGTAGGAGGGCGAAGAATTAAGGCGGGATAGGACTTAAATGTTTGTAAATTTAGTAAGTTATGGGAGATATTTGATTGTATTGATTAAGATTTGGTTTTCAGATTTTATTTGTTCATTGAGGATAATATTGTGATAAAAACTTGCATCGTAGATATGAAGATTTTCAGCAATATTAATGTTGTGACCTTTAGTGGAAGGTAGCTGAAGCTTAATACATTGATCGATAGGAGTAGGTTGGTAGCCTGAAATTTTTAATTTTTCAGACAATTATGATTTAGTCCTATTATATTTGAAGTCTCTTAAGTGTTAAAAATAACGTTTAAAAAGTGCCTGGCCAGTTTGGCCAATGCAGGCAGCGTTACAATCACAGGTCAATTTGTAAATCCTAATTTTAATGTAGATGTTATAAGTATTGAGGTTAGTATTAGATAAATGCTTTTTAACTCTGTTGTTGGTTCCGAAAGCAATCTTGATGTGATGCGTCTGTAGAAATCTGGAGATTTTATTAATTTCATGGCCTGTGTAATTTAATTTAACCCATTTAGGTAGAATAGGGGTATCAGAAATATTTGTAAGATTAGGTTTGAGACTCATTTGGGCTTTATGTTTCTGAAGGATATTAAAGATTATAGAGTGAGGATAACAATTCGCAGTGACAATTTGTTTAATGATATTGAGTTCGTTATAATAATTTTTCTTGGAAAGTGGTATATGAATAAGTCTATAAAACAGGCAAATGAATGTTGCAAGTTTTTGAGATATAGGATGGTTGGAGTTTAAAGGAATGATGGCATATGTATGTGTTGGTTTTCTATAAATCATGTAAGCAAAAGTGTTAGCCTTAGATTAGGAAATATTAAGATTTAAGGTATTGATGTTATTGTTGTGACCAAGTTTTATAGTAACATTTAATTTAGAATGAATGTAGTTTAGAATCTCATCATTATTAAATAGGGATTTGTTAAGGTTATTTTCATATATGATGAAATTGTCATCAACATATCTACAATGAAACTGAATGTTAATGTAGTTATAAAGTTGATTTATGTTTTTAGGTACATTATGCTGCATGGAGATTTCAGACAGTCAAAATTAAATTGGAGATTCCATAGCTAAGCCATCAGGCTGGTAATACAATTTGTTATTGAACTGGAAGTAGTTTTGATTAGTTATGGTTTGAACAATGTTGACTAATATATTGGTGTATTCATTGGAGAAATATTTTCCAATGAGCGTGGATCTGATTATGTCAATGATTTCATTGATGGGCACATTTGTAAAAAGATTAGAGACATCAATTAACATAAACATTTAATTAGGGTTCAAGGTTACGTTTTGGAATTTTTTGGTAAGGTCATATGAACTTTTGACGTTGTGAGAATATGGGAGTTGAAGATTGTTGTTTAATATATGAGTTATTTTTCTTGTAATTTTGTAGGCTGGAGCATTGTGATAGTTGACCAGTGGTATGATTGGAATTCCAGGTTTATGAATTTTCGGAAGTGAAGTAAATGCAGGAGCTTTTGGATTCATGCTAAAAAAATGTATAGTTATCTTTAGGTTCAATGATAAGACGCATTTGTTTAATTTTTGTTTTGATGATTTTTTGGAAGTTGGTGGTTGGATTAGTTTTAAGTTCAATAATATTATTATTGTATATAAAATCAAGTGTTTTGGAGGTATAAGCATCCAGATCTAATAAGACTATAGCGTTACCGTTGTCTGCTTTTACATTAATTATTATCTTATTTGATAAAAGCTTCTGTTTAAGTTTTTTTACGTTTTTAAGTTCAAAATTAGGGTTGATATTGTTAGGGATTTTTGTAATTAAATTTTGAATGTGGTTGGCTATAAGATGTCGTGTTTGTTCTCTGGATTCCAGATCGATTCGTTGAATAGCGTTTTTACTGTCGGTAGTAAGAGAATTAATTTTATTATTAAGAGATTCAGAATAAAAATTAAATTTATATCCGTAGTTAAGTATTTGCTCTTCCTGATTATTAAACTGAATATTTGTTAAATTTAAAATTCTTGGATAATCTTTATGGGTATGTCTGGAGTTGATTTACTTGAAAGGTCTCTGTAATTTAACTAGGTTGTTAAGTTTCCTGACTAGATTAACATGTTTACGTTTCAGAATGTTAGCTAATGTCTCTTCAATATGGATGGATAACTGTTCCCAGAAATAAGGGTGTACAGAGTTAGAAACTTGAAGATGAAGTAGGTAAGCTTAATAGTTCCGTTGTTGTTTTTTCATATGTAGAAAAGCAATTTCATCCTTAACCCTGGTCAGTTGACAAGATTTAGTAATTTTTTTAGCCTTTGGTAATTACTTTTAAATTTTAATTTGGCATAATTAGGTATTACATTATTTGATAAACATTGGTTGTTGAACCATAAACTCGCATTGGTTTTACACTGATTTTAATTTAGTATTAAAATACTGGAAGTATTTCTCTTTCAACATTTAAAATAAGCTAGGTTTGTTGTGACATCAAATTTCCACCATGCGTGGGTCCGAACCCCACTGGCCTCATGAAAAGAGTGGTATAACGATGTGAGAGGGGGTGAAATTTAAGCCAGTCTAATAGAGCGAGGGAGCATTCACTGTAACTTAGCTTGTTTTGTGCCGTGGAGATATAAGGAAGGTGTGGAATGAAGGAATAGTAAAAGGGGTCTTACGGCTGTGATACGCTGTCAGCTGCTCGATGGTCACACTCCTAGCTAAGCGGCTAACCAGAGAAGATGGTCCCTGCGTTCACTATCGATGCCGAAGGAGGAGCGCCCAGCACCGTGGACTGCACGCCAATAAATAAATAAACTCCATCACCTCAATCCTACCCATGGATAAAAAATCAATTAGAATACATAAATAATCAACATGTCTGGAATAATAATCAACATTTTTGGAACAAGATCCAACATGTCTGGAACAATAATCAACATATCGGGAACCACCGAAAGGGGCAGGAGTCTAAAAGGGGGGAATAGGAGGGGGTAAAGCCAACAGCCAATCAGAGAGAGAGGGGCTTGGTCACGTGACCAAATCTGGTCAATCACATTAGAGTGGAATGAAACACCATGCTAGCTACTTAAATCTACTAAAGCTATTTATTTTGGGCCTACACTTTTGTTTTAGTTGTGAAACTTTCAAAAAGATTGAGCTAGTGTCGCGTTCCCTTCGATCACTCCTCATAGTAGGAAAATGATAAACATATTTTTTTAAGGTTTCTCGTTTTTTAAATGTTTAATTTAATACAGTAAACTAAATGGTAATTGGTTTATTACAAAATGTACGGTGTTTATTAAAATATAACTAGCTTACCTTTTGTATATTGATAAATGTATTATATTAATATTTTAATATCTTAAAGTCAGTAGGTATAGTAAAGAATGTTATTTTTTATTATTTATTGTTGTATAATTTAATATTAACATTTTAGCGTATATTCTGAACGGAAATAATAATAAGAATATTAATATCTAGTTTTTAATTTTTAATAGTTTGAAACAATCTTTGGGCCTTGAAAAGGAAATCATTATTTTGTGGGCTTAAAGCCTGGTTTTACAGTCATGAAATACATATATATCTGGCAATTAAATTACATCTAAAGCTCTAAAATTAACTAAAAATTTAGTATCCTATTTTATAGAAGTAGACGCTCTTATATGAATATGGCTACTGGCTTTTTCTTTAAATCCTAAGACCCCTGATATTAAATCATTGTACTAATTTACAGAAATGAAAGACTCTATGATATCCGTAGAGTGTACGCGTCCAATAAACTCCAAATTGTTTTCCCTCTAACGACATAGGAGTTTCAACATACATAATATCAAATTCTAGATTACATTCTCAATTACGTGTTCTTTCAACCGTACTCCAAATTTTCTCCTAATTCCTAAAACGTCTCCTGGCTCCCTCCTCTTACCCTTTTCAAGGATATCAACCACCTCCATACCTTACTCTTGATTATGGCTTTATTCAAACTTCCTGTAAGTGAGGCGAGATTTCGCGGAGTATCTCTTCCCAACCCTCTTCTCTTCTCGCTCCACCCAACTGTTATCTCATCTCTCGCTCTCTCTTTCTTTCTCATTCAGCTAACACCCTTTCCTTGGGACCACTCCCTGAAATTATCCCATTTCCTCTGCGCCATTCTCGCCACAGTTGCCATGGCTACACCTCCTTTCCCACCCAACTCTCCCCTCTTCCTCTATTTGATAACATCAGCGGCACGTTTGGTTAATTAGTCCATTGGCCGCTAGACGCCGACACTGTAGCGCTCTACCGCTGCTTCTTCTTCTCCTTAATATTATTATTACTAGCAACTGTAATAATAAAACGTCGAGACGGGAACCTGAAATAATAATTTATTAATCACCCTCACCCGGCTCCCACCTCCTGAACCTTTTCGAGATGTTTCGATTGAGACCGAAAGAAGAAGAGTGAGCTATATTCGGAATCAGGATATAAAAATTTACAGTAAGGAGTTTATTCTTCCCCGAGATGGGATTTAGGTCAAGGAATGGTTTACCCCCTAATTTGTCCAAACATTTGTTGACTAAGTTCCTTCAATTGGAGAATTATATGGAGTTAAGAAAATACTTTAAATCAGGTCAGTTTGTTACGTATTTACTTACCCTACGGCAGCGGGAACTCAGAAGTTATTACCACATTCACTAAAGTACGGCACCTATCCCTATCTTGATCTAGTTCTATTCAGCCCACCTTTATATTTCAGGTTCATTTAAATGTTATCTTGCCATCTCTGTCAAGTTAGTTGCTAAAAGGTTTCAATGTAAACTCCAGCAACAATCATTTTATCATAGACAGAGACCAGTCTTTCTCACACTTTTTTATCATATTTTCCTCTTAACTGTAAGAAGGTTACCTTTATGTACCATAAACTATCACTTTCATTAATTAATTAAAAACTTGTTCCAAACTTACTTACAAAATGTCAGTCATTGTTTGTTATGACCCCAACAGAAAAGGCCAAGCGACTTGAGAAAACACACACACATTTCACAGACCCATTTATATATAAAAAAATCTATAAGGTTCGTTATGTGCCATTTAAATGGTGACTCTCTTCTTCGGCTCCCATCAGTGTTTTAATATAAATGTCCTCAAAGATAACAATGAAAAAAAAAGCTCTCTTATATCAGGGTTCAAAAATTCTCGGGGGTGGACCGCATCCGTCCCGCGAGACATTACGTACCGGCCCGCTTGTCTGAAACACCAGACAAAATGTTCCAGTTTGTTTCAAGTGTTGTGGGCTTATGGAGGTGCTAGTTGTGTTATTAAAGGGATGAGATAAACGCCCTTCCCCCCAAAGAATGTGTTTGCATTTTGTTTGAACAATTACAATAAATTAGAAATAATAAATGTTTGTGTGTACAATATTATTCTTTTGAAAACAAACATTATAAATTTCAATGCCATCCGCCAACTGAAGTTTCCCATTTAAAAAAAAACCTCTTCAATAATTTCCTCTAATTCTGTATCCACAGCCAACCTTTGTTCGATGATTGGGACCATACGCTGTTTTATCAAGATCCCAAACCTACATTAACCACCACCCTTGGAATATCCACCAAAAAGGTTTCTAAAAAAAACTATGTATGAACTGTACTTCTTTCTTTAGGCACTACATCTTGTTCCCCCATTATTTTGTGAGTATTGGTGGTGCCACACCATCCACAGCACCAACGCTGCGAACGCCTATGGCTATAATAATTGATTGACAGCTGATAACTAATACCTACTTTCATCTTCAGACACCAGCTAACGCTCATTGCACTGTGACTTGGCTACAGTCATTGTTGGTCATATTTTCTTGGTTAACACCCTTACAGTATGTCCAGCGCACAAGCAAGCCCCAGTGAATGAGAATCTAATAGACAACTTTAGAGACCACTGCTTTGTATTATTGGTATTCAACAGCTTTTTGTTCATGTACCCCCAGATATGATTTATCTGTAAAATTTGTTCCCCCAAAATTTGATGTTGCATAATGCAATTTCTGTAATTTACACTCGAAATAAATTACATCCAAAATAATGTAACTTAGTAAATAATAAGTTTTAAATGAGAAATATATATAATTTTTAAATTTTACATACCGCTTAGTATGTATTCACGTACCCGCAGGGCTGAGCGTACCTCAGATGGAATACCACCGCTCTATCCCAATAGTCACCAGGGTTTGGTTAATAAGGTTTAATCTACGTTAAGATCTTCAATGACTCCTCAACCTCATACTATCACATTCACCTCATCTCATCGGGACATGGAAAGAGCCTCCGCGGAATGTATGTACGATTAATACATTCGTGCGTCCCCAGGGCAACGGTACCTCAGTACTGGCTAATCTTTCAACAAAACCTGGCTAAGAATGATTTATCCCAGACACTCATATAAATAAATATAGTCGTATTTCCGTGGGAATTATCTAGCCATCATTGGCCAAAGGTCTCATATTTGTTATGTAGTTGTCAAAATAGACACATGCAGAGTATGTAGTTTGGTGTATGGATACGTGGAAGTACATACAGTAGTTTTATACAACTGTAGTTTAAGTCTATTCTTAATACGAGATGGCTATACTTACAGTAATATAGTTGATCCTTTGGCAGTAAAGTTAAGGGAAACCTTTTATGATTTTAATAAAACTTTCTTGAACTTCTTATTTGATTTATGTTGGAACCTTTAACATCACATAGACCCTGGTGCGAGTGTTGCTCGTTGACCTAAGATATCTTGTGTTAGGTTAAGCTAGCTTATAAGTTGTGTGGTGACACAAAAGTATTAATATAAAATGAAGGTTAAATATCTAAGCAAATGAAATATAGTACAATGATATTTATAAACGAGCGTATTCGTGGTACCTAAGCATTAAATTATATAAAAGTTTTTTTTATTAAAAATCTAGAGCTTGTAACTATAGAACACCTCAGTATGTCTAACTAAAGCTTATAGGATCCATTCTTCGAATTCAATGTGAGCTTAACATATATGTATGTATGTGTGAATTTATATTAAAAACATCGTAATTTTAAAAACCTGCTGCTGTTTTTGTTCTAAAGTTTAACTATCATTATTCAAATAAAAAGATCGTTTTGGAAAATATCAACTTTTTTTCTTGTGGTCAAGATTGATACATTTTAATTAATTATTATTATTGCTTAGGTATTGTTATTATCTCTCAAAAGTGAGTTAAAGATCACTTCATGACTTTTAACATTAATATAAACGTACTGTTCATTGTTTTATTATTGTTTCTTACTGTAAATAAAATTATTCCAACTTAAATCATACTGTAGATCGTATTTAGCTGATTCCAACTTTTGCCAGTTTCTCCCAGATTCTAACTTCAGCCAGTTGCTCCAAGATTCCAACTTCGGCCAGTTGTTCCAAGATTCCAACCTCGGCCTGTTGCTCCAAGATTCCATTTTCAGCCAGTTTCATTTAGGATGGGTTTTATACTAATGGTTTAACTGTAGAGTTCTTATTCTATCTATCTCCATGCTAATATGGGTGCATTTACTCTTTGTTATTATCCTCACTCTAAAATTATAATCGGTCATTAGTAGCCCTTAAGTTAAAAGATTTTAAAAACGCATACTAGTAAAGTGTGTACTGTGCTTTATATTATTATTAGCGCCGCGTCTTACTTCCCGTTCGGGTTATATGCACCTGTGCTTTATAATGTTTGTCATTACATTCTTTAAAACCAAATAAGAAACATTTTTTAAGGAAATTATCAATCCGAAAAACTAACGAATCATGAATTGATTAAGAGCTATTTTTAAAGTATTAATGGAAATTCCTTAAACAGTAAAAAGCACAAAAAAATAATAATTGCAAAGTGTTTGCCATATATTTTAACTGAAAATTTATGTCAAGGAAATGATAAACATATTTGTGGAAAATATAAGCCATTTCCACAAAGTTTGTATATCTATATTTTTGTATTTATGGGATTAGGTAAATAATTCTCAGCTCTGTTTCTTTTATATTAAAAGGGCACCTTTATATGATACTTCCTTTTATAAATATAGAATATAATTACAATTTGAAAAATAATATATTGGAGCAATTAATATTTTAACATATAAACTAAATGGTACAATACAATCTTACAAACTTTTTCATATGGTCTTTTATCGCTTGGAGCCAATTTACAAAAATGGGTTTTCGGTAAGTAATAATAAAAAAAATTCATTCATGGATTTTGAACAAAATTGTTACAAAACTTAAAAAAAAATCAAAATTCATTCATTAGTAAACACCTTAAATAGACTTTTTTTAAACAGATATAACAGATATACAGTATGTAAAGAATTGTGTAACATTAAAAAAAAACAGATACCCAGTTTTAATAAAAACGTTAGAGTCAATTTAATATTTGAAATTTTCAAAAATATGTTCTCATTTGATTACTCTTAAATGAGTATTTCACGAAAAAGAATTATAAATGGTTATCTTTCATGCTTAACATTTCTAAAATAGAGCCTATATTTTAAATAAAATACCTAAGAATTAAAATCGATAACTTTTTATTTTTTATTATTCATTTATTAATGCTCAATGCATTAATGAGGGGGATATAATAAAGGAAATGACCTAAATATAATATAAGAGTGGTAGAACTATTTTAACTCTTTAAAAAAAACATATTGAAGTCAAAAAAGTAGTATGTAGAAAATTTTAACAGAATTTGACGAAACGAATTTTCTGTTTTCTTCAAAATATCAAAATCATAAAAGAATTAAATATTTCAAGAGACTCTCCTCATTTAAAATTTAAAGGTAAAAGGTGTTTCATTAATAAAATGATAGTATTTTTAGGTTCCCAACATAGTAATAATAAATAGTATTTGTATTCATCCATGTGCTATTTTATTTAAATTTATAATTACCATACATATAGTGATATCGGATTTTGATGATGATGATGATGATGATGACGTGAGCATGCCTCACTGCACACTTGCTATCACATGGATATGACGATATGATTGTATGTATTTCTTACTCTAAGATTACTTATTGGTGATTTGTTTAAATTAGTAGAAAGTTATAGCTGTACATGATTTATTCAGTTGATTACACATTCACTATTATAAAACTTACATTAATTATACAGTTGTTATTTGTTTAACGATATCCCGTGGAGAGCCAGAGATAGTGCTGGGAAAATTTACATAAAGTTCTTTAAAGAAAAGTACATTTAATCCATGACATTTTGAATTTATCAGAGGGGTCCAAAACAGTATCATTACATACCTTACAACTTCCGAAGACATTTACAAAATATAATTAATGTTTGCACTATAAAATATTTCAATAGAAGGACACGTCATGTTTTATTGAGCTTGTTTGTTCTCTGCTTCTTACCACCCATTCAATCCATTCACTTACTACCCCAATAGGATGTGATTGAGGATGGTAAAAATTAAAAGGAATCTAACGGGGTTCCACTTGTAGGAATAATGGGAAAATATTTGGGAAAATTTACCTCGATAGAACAAGTGAGTATTCAATCTGCAAGAGCCTGTCACCAACAAACAACATTAAGACGATGATTATGCTCCTAATTCCATTCCATTATTATGTTTATGTGGAAAATTTGACCTTGGAAGTGAGTAAGTTTTAAGGTAGATCTACTTTCACTAGTGGGCACGCAGTCTAAATGTTTGCTGGTGAGGGGTAAACCCGGGTTTGAGTCCAAGTCATTTTTACTAAGGTTTTTTTCTAAATTGTTTCTCATACTCCCTCCACGTAAATGCGGGTGCGTTACATCTAGATTATACCTTTTTCATACTTAAATAATTAGCGTTGTTGCGTATATCCCTAAAGATTCACGAGACCTGCAAAAAAATATATATTGAAATTAAAATAGTTACTTTTTTTTATTATATATAGAATAAATGTAAATTTACCCGCATTGGTGGTCGCGTGTTCGAACGCAGCAGCCACCAAATTTTTAGACCGAGGGAGTCTATGCACCAGAAAAAAAATCTGGGGTCCTTATTAAATTGTTTACAATGGTAAAATTAAAATTTAATAGTGACAGTTAAATTTTAACAAGTGTATTAAATTTATTCATTATTGGCTCGGGATAGCTTTCTTTTGATCACAAAGTGCTTCAATATTGGGAATAATGGCTGTCACCTGTAAGTGCAGTTCATATTCTCTATTTAGCCTGTTTCTAAATTGAGTATTTGTACCAGTGAAACAATGTACAATGAAAAGGTTTGATCATAAATACATGTTTTTGCAAAACGCATAAAAAGTATTTAATTTATTTATTAATTGAGGTATTTCATGGACATTTCAATCTGCATTTTTGTAATTTCTTCCCATTGAGATTTAAAAAAAAACTGGTTGAAGTTTCAATAAGCTGTTTGTTCTTTCTCTTTTAAAGACAATTCGTTGGCATTGCCAGGCGTCCTTCACTTAAAGATGAAGAAAAGTGGCAATCTTAATTACTGAGATAACTAGGGATCCTCTGTAGAAAAACGCTGGTAAAACTCATCACTCTTGTGTAAGACTGGTTGGCTGGTGAAGAGAAGCTCGGGGTTTAAATCCCGGTTGGGAATAAAGTGGTAGTTTTTTTCCTAAAGAGTTTCCCACTCTCCCCCGATATTAATTTGGGTAAGAGGTGACTTGGTGGTCTAGGGGTAAGGTGTCAGATTTCTGTGATGGGGGTCTAGAGTTCAATCCTCGGTCCCGGCACAGATTTATCTGATTACCAAACCCTTCCTTCACCTCTGACAAGACATCTTGTGAATGTGGGGAATGCCAGGCCTCCACCGTGGTTCGGATCCCACGTTAAACTGTAGGTCCTTCATTTCATCTCACATTCACCCTAACATTACACATCAGCGTAAGTGCATATCAACTAAACGGGTAGTAAGATACGGGTCTTAATAATATTAATAATAATAATAATAATTTGGGTAAGCCCACACTTCCTCTAAAATTCTCTCATTATCTCTCCTCTTTCATCGTAATTAATTTATGCGTATGGAATGAGTGTGTACTTATATATAAACCAATTAATAAAACCTTACTGCTTCCATAGACTTCAACAACGTGTGTCATTGACTATTGGATTAAACTCCCCCCATAAATAAATGTAACTTTTTTGATGCGCATCACGCCGTGGGACCGTGGGAATAACAAACAATAAAAATCTCTCTCTTATTCATCTGTAACATACAATGAATTGTTATTAATTCCAATAATAGATTTTTGTTGCAATGTACCACAATTACAACGTGAATTACCCCTCTGAACTTTAATAACAGTATCATAAAAATGAATTATGGCTATGTATTGAAAAAAAAAAGATCTTTACTAAAACAAGTAAAGTATCCACTAGCAATATAAACTAGATCTTCCCCTTTGAAAGGAGGTACAGAGCATTAAAACACCCTGGGCTTAGTGAGCACCCTGACCGTATACTATGTTAAGGGAGGGTTGCAGATGGTGTTGAAGTGATTACTGAACGCACCCTTGATAAATTATTCTATATTGTTTGGTTATATAATCTGTCATAAAAATAATACAGGAAATATAACTTATAATCCTAATTAATATATATCCTTACATAATATTGTCATCTCAACATTTTTGATAACACCGTAAATTTGGTTGGATTTTTTCCGATGTGAAATTTAATGTTGATAAAATTAAAGTAAATAAATAGTAAATACGTTTTCATAAATAAAGTTAAAATCTAATAAAAGTTAGGTTTCATTAACGTACCCTTGAATAATTATTTTAACATAAAAACAAGTAGACAATTTTATTTCTAATGTAAGATTTTCTTAGATTTGAACTACATCGTTAGAGCTATTTCCTAAATATTCAAAATCACAATTTATCTTTGAGTTATGAACATATAAAATCTAAATATGGAGTTTGAAAGAAATCCATTAAATTGTTGCGGATGTACTCCCAGGTACAGACAGACAAACATAATGGTATGACCCACTATTAGGAGTTCTGGGGCATATAAATGATAAAGATCCATCATAATTTCTTAGTATAACATGTTTACAATACTTATCTCCTTTTTCAGCGACTTTTTTTACCGAAAAATGTCACATTGTAGAGATGAAAGTAATTGGGTAAAGACATAAATCTAGTCTTCTTACAAAGGTAATTTTATCAGGGTCACAACAACATAAAACTCCACAATAATGGAGGATTGTCTGATTAGTTTTGAAGCTACATAGCCTATCCTTCCCATTTGAAATATTGTAGTATATGCATATTTTTCTTCCAGTAGTCAGCACCCTTAATAACCCTTGTCTTAAAAATACTGTAACTTTTAGTAAAAATAGGCCTCCATTATTTGTGCTATATTCTTGCTATTATTATTATTAGCACCGCGTCTTACTACCCGTTCAGGTTGTACGCACTTACGCTAATGTGTTATGGTAGGGTGATTGTGAGATGAAATGAATGACCTACAGCTTAACGTGGAATCCGAACCACGGTGGAGGCCTGTCATTGCTCACATTCACAAGATGTCTTGTCAGAGGTGAAGGAAGGGTTTGGTAATCAGATAAATCTTGGCCGGGACCGAGGATTGAACCCCGGCCGCCAGCATAGAAGTCTGACACCTTACCCCTAGACCGCCAGGTCACCTATATTCTTGCTAATTAGTAAGAAGTCTTGGAAAACTTGATGATTTTCTATCGGTTAAATATAGTGAAGATCTCGTGATATCAAAACTGTTTAACTACATTGTATATCAGCTCATAACTAAAATTTAAGCAGCTCTGGTTCCAAGGCTGGTTCTATCACTTTGGTTATAGGAGTCAAATAACGAGTGACAACACAAACTATTTGGTAGCAAAACATGTAAACGGGACAGCACTGAGAACTTTCCAAACTTTTATAAAATATATCACATAATTTGTAGCTAGCATAACCTGACAAACTTTCAAAGCCGTTGGAATGTTTGTCTACTGAGCTACTAATACTG
>CABEEJ010009928.1:0-16327 GCA_901482245.1 Timema douglasi
CTTAATGACTCAGTTCAACCCTCTGACTTGTCTCGTTGAAACGCCAACACTTAATGACTCAGTTCAACCTTCTGACCTGTCTCGTTAAAACGCCAACACTTAATGACTCAGTTCGACCCTCTGACTTGTCTCGTTGAAACGCCAACACTTAATGACTCAGTTAAACCCTCTGACTTGTCTCAGTGAAACGCCAACACTTAATGACTCAGTTAAACCCTCTGACTCTTCTCGTTGAAACGCCAACACTTAATGACTCAGTTCAACCCTCTGACTTGTCTCGTTGAAACGCCAACACTTAATGACTCAGTTCAACCTTCTGACCTGTCTCGTTGAAACGCCAACACTTAATGACTCAGTTCGACCCTCTGACTTGTCTCGTTGAAACGCCAACACTTAATGACTCAGTTCGACCCTCTAACCTGTCTCGTTGAAACGCCAACACTTAATGACTCAGTTTAACCCTCTGACTTGTCTCGTTGAAACGCCAACACTTAATGACCCGGTCGCACTTTTTCGTGACCACTAGGAGAGAAGCAGTAGGTCTATTGTGATAGTCAAAAAAATTTAAACTTGAAATTTTGATGGATTTTGACTTTTCATAGTCTTCTAAAACAGAAAAAGGTGTTTTTTTGTAATGCCATCCACCAATCTATTTGTATGTAGCATACTTGACTTAGAACCAACATATTTTACCGATCGTGACAAAACTTTGTATCGAATCTAAGATTTTCATTAAGCTCCCAATAGTTTGTTGATTATCTAATCAACCCTCTAACTTGGCTTTAGGGTGGTTTAACCAATAATAATTTTTTTAATTGGCTATCAAGATTAAGATCTTGGTAGCCAGGACCTGTTTAGTGCTACAAGCAAAATGGTGTCTCTCATCTTTCTGGGATAATCTTGTCTTGGGGGTAGGCCTACTTTACAAAAGCGGATATATCCAAATTAGATCGTATATCTGGAACGGTTTGAGATACGAAATAGTTTAACATTGTAAAGTTATAGGACTTTTAAAAATAAAAAATAAATTTTTGCTTTAGATATATTTTTTATAGAACCAACAGTTTCTAAGAGATAGGCAAATTTATTTTTGAATGGAGTTCTTGAATATTGAAAGTTTAGCTAAAGTTTAACACAACTAATATTTTCAGATATTTGGAAAGATGTTTAAATTAGAAACTCCAAATTTTGTTTCCAGAAAATTGGGGTGGGCTGTCTAAATTTACGAAACTAGTAGATAGGATAAACTATTTATTGGTGGAATCAAAAACTATGATTTCGTATACGAGACTAAAGTCCTAATATTCCAATATAACGTTAAAGTCATCGTAAATTAACTGTTCGTAAAGTCTAAACGTTGATTAAACGCGACACCACGTCTTACAATACTGTTTTATGTGCTCTTCAAGTGACGGATGGGTGCCTTCTCATAGTCATTATCGCTAAGATTCGCTGAGCGTTAGTTTTCTTACAAAGGTGTTGATTTGATTAATTTGAACCAATAAGTTTTACGCTAGCTATTACGTATCAGAAGTTATAGAGTTGTTACAAAAACAAAATTCAACTAGAATATTCAAGATAGGGATATGTTGTAATAAGGAGGACTGTATAGAACTAGCTCAAGATAGAAATACGGTGTAATAAGGTGGACTGGATATAACTAGCTCAAGATAGGGATAGAATGTAATGAAGTGGACTGGATAGAATTAGCTCAAGATAGGGATAGAATGTAATGAAGTAGACTGGATAGAATTAGCTCAAGATAGGGATAGAATGTAATGAAGTGGACTGGATAGAATTAGCTCAAGATAGGGATAGGGTGTGATGAGGTGGACTGGATAGAACTAGCTCAAGATAGGGATAGAATGTAATGAAGTGGACTGGATAGAACTAGCTCAAGATAGGGATAGGGTGTAATGAAGTAGACTGTATAGAACTAGCTCAAGATAGGGATACGGTGTAATGAAGTGGACTGAATAGAACTAGCTCAAGATAGGGATAGAATGTAATGAAGTGGACTGGATATAACTAGCTCAAGATAGGGATAAAATGTAATTAAGTGGACTGGATAGAACTAGCTCAAGATAGGGATAGAATGTAATGAAGTGGACTGGATAGAACTAGCTCAAGATAGGGATAGAATGTAATAAGGTGGACTGGATATAACTAGCTCAAGATAGGGATAGAATGTAATGAAGTGGACTGGATAGAATTAGCTCAAGATAGGGAATAGGGTGTAATGAGGTGGACTGGATAGAACTAGCTCAAGATAGGGATAGAATGTAATGAAGTGGACTGGATATAACTAGCTCAAGATAGGGATAGAATGTAATGAAGTGGACTGGATAGAACTAGCTCAAAATAGGGATAGAATGTAATGAAGTGGACTGGATATAACTAGCTCAAGACATAGATAGGGTGTAATGAAGTGGACTGGATAGAACTAGCTCAAGATAGGGATAGAATGTAATGAAGTGGACTGGATAGAATTGGCTCAAGATAGGGATATGGTGTAATGAGGTGGACTGGATATATGGTTTTTTTTAAAGTGTATATTTATCTTATTTTAAAGAGGGGTGTATTCGGACACTGTTTTTTTAAGCTTCCTAATCATGAAATATTTTAACAGTGGAGTAAAAGCCAACTTTTAAATATATTTTTTTTAAATATATATAAACCAAATGTATAAAACAAAATTTCAAATAAATCAAACAAAAACTAGTAATTTAAAAAAAATGGTATTAACAGGATGAACACTCTAGGGGCCCCAAGGGGCTCTCGAAGAAGGGCATGTATAGATTACACAAACAATTTAAAACTCAAATGAAAACCACCCTTAATTAGACATGGATGTGTAACATAGGGGGTAAAAGTGAAGAAACAGCCCATTCCATATTGGTCATTCAGGTACTCACAAAATAACTAACGAGACGATACAAACATTGGTAAAATTGCCATAATAACTATTTAGAGCAATCGATTCGCTAGTTGAGACCAGTGAGGAACAAGATGGCGCCAGGGAGCGCTAGCCCCTGTTTCACCTCTGACAAGACGTGAATTAATCAATCACAACTTGTGAATGTGTGGAATGCCATGCCTCCGCCGTGGTTCGGATCCAATGCTAAACTGAAGGTACTCCATTTCATCTCAAAATCACCCTACCATTACACATTAGCGTAAGTGCGTACAGCCCGAACGGGTAGTAAGACGTGGTGCTAATAATAATCAGACATAGAAACGTGCAATGTATTTTGACATGTAGAACTATAAGCTTGCAAAGCAGTGAATATTTACTAGTTAAACACCGGTATAATTATAGGTGGACCAAATTAATCGAAAGACACTGGAAATGATCAATTGTTTCAAAAGAAAAATGTTACCCTACATGAATAATAACAACTGTCATAAAACAATAAAGCGGAAGGTTTTGAAGTTAATATGGACGTTAAATATGTTTACTTTCCAGACACTTTTACGACGACGCTAGCGCCAACCGAAAAAAAAGTGGTGGTTATATCTGAACCATGTTAAACTCTACCGAATAGAATAAGGTGACATTGTAAGATTGGGCCTGAATATCATAAAAATAAACGAACATTAAAAAAACAAATATTTAAAAAAAGTAGGTGAACTATGTGTAGATTTAATAATAAAATATTGAGAGAAAACTAGCACCTAATTATTGAAAATAGCATGATTCAAATAAAAACCATCTGCTGAGATATAGCGGCGAATGGTTATGTTCTCTAGTGAATTATGATGTTATTGATTATCATTATGTCCCTGTAATATTGTCTATTATTTCATCTATGGTATTTGGAGGAATGGGATTATTTCTTTTCTGTTATATTTATATAACAATGTGTATTATTTCTTTTCACATAATATCTTACGATCAGTAAGTAACGTCTTCATTTTTAGATAAAGGAACAAAAATTCTGTACAATTTATTTTTCTTAGCATTTTAAGTAACATTAGAACATTCATAATTTTGATAATGGTACCAAAAATCAAAATACCCCGACTGCCTGCCACCCTTTGTCATTAGCACAATATAAAAATAAAAGTTACGGGGTATCGCACATACTTTCTCTCTCTTTTACCTTCAAATAGAGATATTACCAAAATCTCGTAAGATTAGTGAAACGAAATAATAAACATTGTTGTATAAACTCTTCCACCAAAGAGCATAACAGAAACACAGAAACCATGAGCAAAGAGGAGCATCTCTGTCCACCAAAGAACATAACAGAAACACAGAAACCATGAGCAAAGAGGAGCATCTCTGTCCACCAAAGAACGTAACAGAAACACAGAAACCATGAGCAAAGAGGAGCATCTCTGTCCACCAAAGAACGTAACAGAAACACAGAAACCATGAGCAAAGAGGAGCATCTCTGTCCACCAAAGAACATAACAGAAACACAGAAACCATGAGCAAAGAGGAGCATCTCTGTCCACCAAAGAACATAACAGAAACACAGAAACCATGAGCAAAGAGGAGCATCTCTGTCCACCAAAGAACATAACAGAAACACAGAAACCATGAGCAAAGAGGAGCATCTCTGTCCACCAAAGAACATAACAGAAACACAGAAACCATGAGCAAAGAGGAGCATCTCTGTCCACCAAAGAACATAACAGAAACACAGAAACCATGAGCAAAGAGGAGCATCTCTGTCCACCAAAGAACATAACAGAAACACAGAAACCATGAGCAAAGAGGAGCATCTCTGTCCACCAAAGAACATAACAGAAACACAGAAACCATGAGCAAAGAGGAGCATCTCTGTCCACCAAAGAACATAACAGAAACACAGAAACCATGAGCAAAGAGGAGCATCTCTGTCCACCAAAGAACATAACAGAAACACAGAAACCATGAGCAAAGAGGAGCATCTCTGTCCACCAAAGAACATAACAGAAACACAGAAACCATGAGCAAAGAGGAGCATCTCTGTCCACCAAAGAACATAACAGAAACACAGAAACCATGAGCAAAGAGGAGCATCTCTGTCCACCAAAGAACATAACAGAAACACAGAAACCATGAGCAAAGAGGAGCATCTCTGTCCACCAAAGAACATAACAGAAACACAGAAACCATGAGCAAAGAGGAGCATCTCTGTCCACCAAAGAACATAACAGAAACACAGAAACCATGAGCAAAGAGGAGCATCTCTGTCCACCAAAGAGCATAACAGAAAGACAGAAACCATGAGCAAAGAGGAGCATCTCTGTCCACCAAAGAACATACATAAAATAAATTTAATATATTTTCTAGGTGATCCATTAAAAATATATATATTTACTCAGAAATTATTGGTTTTGTGAACACGTATTTCGAATTGAAATATTTATCTTTAATGGTACTACGACTTTACAACGAATTATAAGTTTTTTATTATCTCAAATAGTTGCGCAGATATTATATCCAAATTGGAAATTTCTGTTTATGTAACGTTCTTTAAATGTACATTTTATGGGATAGTGATGGCTTACATTTTGTTTGTAATGTTAAACAGTGCATAGACACAAAATTAAAAGTAAAACGATTAGAGAAGATTTCAAGGAAATCAAATTTTTCCTTTCAGTAAATGTTCCTTAATTTTAGTGTTAGGTATTTAATTCCAAAACTTCTTAGGGGAAACGTTTTAAAATCTCTAGATACCAAGGGATAAGACTGGCTCTTGTACAAGAACAGGCAGGCAGGCAGACAGACAGACAGACGGCATCACGAAAACAGTTGTTTTTTTTCAGCTGGGCTATTCTGACCGCACGGGAACTAGCCTACGTCAGGTCGGCTCGATCACGTAAAGATGCCGACATGTGCTATTCTGACCGGTGTCGGCATTTGGTGTGTCGGTTAAGATCGGGAACTCCGTCGCGAAGCTAACGTACCGGGGTCATGAAACGTCGACATTTGTCCAAATCACGAGTTAGATTTTTTGACAATCCCAATACTTTCTCTCCAAGGTGACGAGATAAAGTAAAAATAAGAGATATGATTAAGCCAATCATTTATTTAGTAGTTTTCTTCTCATAGAAAGGACGATCCTGAAATCAATCTAAACCAGTTTATATTATTATTCTCACATAAACTTTGCTATTTGTCGTCATGGAGATACATAAACCTCCAAAAGCAAGAAACATAGAAAGTTTAAACTGGTCATGTGTGCACCTTAGCCTTTTATTTTTGAAAAAATCTTTACATTTATTGCAAGACAGACGTATTACGCCTTGAACTTTGTGATTAACGGTGCAGGTAACTATGAAACCAAGGGAAATATAAATCTGAAACTATATATATGTACCAGAGGAAACTTCATTATGTGCATAGTGGGCTTGTTTATTTAATTTTATAAATCAACAACTAAAACATCGTTTTTATTAATTTTACATCCATTTCAAACCTGAAGCTTCAGATAACGTGATCAAATTTTCGGTAAATTTAAAAACTGAGAAACAGAAAGATGAAACTTTGCTTGGCCTAAATACTCAATGTAGACTCAGACTTTGAACCTCGGATATTTTTTTACTTACTTTAGTATACATTCATAGCGTTACCCTCTCGCACACTGCGGTAATTAAATCAGATATCTTTTTCCTATAGCTTTGTTTTGTATATTTACGATTTAACATCGCTATGTTCGTGCTTGCCCACCTAAATATGGGCAAACACTCAATTCGAAACAATTTGGTAACTACTGAAATAGGAATTTGTTGAATGTTATGTATGTCCACTTTATTATTCATTTGATTACCTTTTGGTGCGCTGTGAAGTATTAAAAGTTGATTACTAGCCTCGATATTTCCGCCTCGAGATTCTCTAAAGAACTGAGAGCCAGTTTGACCACTCAAAGTTTAACAGACAGAGACTCAGATATAATTCTAGAAAGAGAAACAATCTTACTATAATGTCTAGAGTCCATGGCACAAAGTGTCCACCAATATACAAGTCCTTCCTTATGGGTGACTCATCATTGGCTTGTTCCAGTTGGACACTTCTGTTTCGTAAAACTCTTTTACATATTATTAAGTTAGGCCTTTACACATAAATACGTTATGGATTTTATAGAACAGTTCACAGATGCCCATCAAACCAGTTAGGCTACTAATTATCCTCTTACGTAATATATATTGTACACCGTACCTTTGAGAAACAGCGCCCCTTTATTTAAATGTAGAAAACATACATGATACAGGGTGTTTCACTCTCTAAGCCCCTGAGTGCTTCTCATAAATTAATAACTTTCATTAGTTTGGAAGTTACAAGGCAGAGGACAATAAAAACGCCCTGTATTTTCCACCTGTACTTAAAACGTGGATCTGGATATAAAAGTTAGTTAAATGCGCATATTTCTGTTTTGTTTCAGTGCTGGGTTGATGCTGCTGCTACTTAGTGGGGTGTGTTCTCATGATAGATTCAGTAACAATAGGCATTGTGCCCTTCATTTACCTGCCATTTTGTCCAGGGGAGACAGAGTCGCCTTCGAAGAGATAGAGTAAGTACAATCACAAGTTACTATAGTGTAGTAAGCAATAAGATTACGGTTCATTACTCTGTCTTGCTCTACCATCAAAACCACTGCACAGTTATAAACTTTAAAATACAAAATCATGTTCGACCTGCCGGTAGTCCAGTACAGTATGACATGAGTTTGTGGGTAAGTCTAGCGGAGTTGATTGACTTTAAAACCAAGCAAGAACTAGATCATTTTGGTACCGGTATAGCAACAGTGGGTGTCTTGTGTACGATAGTACCAAGCAACTAGATCATGTTGGTACCGGTATAGCAACAGTGGGTGTCTTGTGTACGATAGTACCAAGCAACTAGATCATGTTGGTACCAGTATAGCAACAGTGGGTGTTGTGTACGATAGAACCAAGCAAGAACTAGGTCATTATGGTACTGGTAGAGCAACAGTGGGTGTTGTGTACTATGAGAACCTTGTTTCATCCATCACTGAAAATGGACCATATGAAAACATTTTTGTCCACGTGACTACCGATGCAGTAGAAAATAAATCATTTACGACATTGCCTAGAATGTTTAGTTAACTTTGTAATTCTTTTTACTATAAGATATCAAATATTTAATTTTGTGTGTATTTCGGCCAGATATCACAACTGTCTATAATCTATTATTTTGTGGCTTTCATCTTTAAGTTCAATCAATAATGTTTTTACTACAATGAGATTATCAACAACTCCCAGACCCGCCTTGGTAGTGAAGTTAAATAACGCGTTAGCTTCGTGTTGAGCTAGACTGACAAGGACGGGGAGATCGATGATCGAATCTCACTCGGGTGAACTGGGGTGAGGTTTTTCCAAAAAAATTCCCACTCTTCCTCCACGCAAATGCGGGTTCACTTCCTCTAAATTCAACCTTTCCAATTCCTAACCCTTTAGAATAGTCAGTACATAAGCGTATTGTTCGAACGGGTAGTAAGACGCGCTGCTAAAATTAAAAAACTCTCAACAAGAATGTGTATGCAATTCCTTTAAATATTATTTCCTTGTTCTATTGATTTACGATTGATTATATAAAGGTTATCTTAGAAACAGTGAAGTTTTTCCTGGCATTCAAACATATGAATAAATAGTTCGTTCTGTGTGTGCTAGCTGGCCGTGAATGTCCGAGGTTAACGTAAAATAGTTAAATGGCGCTTGTCTAAAAAGAGGGTTGGATCCCTTTATCAAATAATGCACTAGCAAAATACACGAAGTTTCGAATGCCGTTAAACTTTCATAAATCTTCTAAACATTTATGTCTTGCAGTAAGCCAACAGTTATTACTCCTTCCAAGCTAATTTCAAGAACAATTAAATTATGTATTTTCTTAGTCTGCACTACAACTTATATGTTAAAATATTATATTCATAATATTTATGGTTCAATTCAGCCCATAAACATGGGCGTACCATGACCCATGCATTAAATAGTTGAAGAATTATGTCTGGGCTTGGTTATGGCACATAAGCCACATAACTTAAGTAATGAAACAAATATATCCCATGTAAATCTTTTTAGTAGCCAATGAAAAGTCCTAAACAATATAATAAAGTCAATAAATGAAGTGTTGAATTCATGCAAACAATGGTGAGATATGTCTTATTAATTTAATTGTTTTAACAGTTTTTTTTAGCAATTACATTCCCTCCCTTGTGATTGAATTCAACACTGGTGATAGGAGTAGGATTTGACACAGCTTTCCGCATCACCATAGAGCGTGGGCCCATGTGGTACTTTGAAAGATGCGTTACTCCATAATCGTAATCATACTAGCTGTTATGCGCTATAGAGAGCGTTATGTTGTGAATTTCCATTCTACCTTCACGAAAATTCTGTATACTTCAGTTCTATCACCTAGTATTTAGACGTGTTCATTAAGCGGAGGTCCTAATCTTTGCTGATTAGTATCCACTTATACCCTCGCAATATATAGGACAGCCAGTGACGTAGTACGGTTCAAGGAATAAAAAAAAAGTCGGTCACGTCTCTGGCAAGTGTGGGTACATTAATTCCTCATATAACATCTACTAGCCTGTGCGCTCGTCTAGAACTTACTCACTCACTACACCACTCACATCGGGCCTAACTGCGCTTGTGTTTCCATCACAGTGTACGAGGGCTCGATCTAGCAAACACCACACAACTCTGCTGCTCCCAACATACAAACCTTCACCAACCAACTCCATGTTCCCTTCACAACCAAATTACACTTTTAGACATAAAGGTTATGATCTGTGACTACAGATTGGTACTTTAGGCATTAACAAGCCACCTNAGGTTATGATCTGTGACTACAGATTGGTACTTTAGGCATTAACAAGCCACCTACTCCCTCTGAAAGTCGCTTCTGACACTCAGAGCCAGTAGTTCAAGGCAAACAAGGGAGCTATAAAAAAAAAACTACTAGCCTGTGCAAGATTCCGACCTTCCCCCGCCAGAAATAGATGATCCTGACATTTAGACGGCCTGCCCACTTGCGCCAGAGTGAAAATATTCTTCTGTATTTGCTAGATTCCTGAGAGTACATCAGCACGTTTGAGGTCATTTGACACTACTTTTAAATTAGTTGAGAACCATTCTTACTTAGTACAGGTGGTAGAGATTGGATCATAAAGTGGTAAAACTCTCTCTTCTCGAGTTCAGCTGAGGTCAATTCCCTCATGGCGGAAATTTAGATCTTGCAACAAACCTTAGCGGGAGTTGTTAACCCTAAACATATTTTTGTTTATAAATATACTAATGAGAATATTTCAAATTATAAAAGCGAGCCATATTGTTGGGTGCGCTTGACCCCAGACAAATTTGCTGTATGCTTGTAAAAGAATGTATAACTATCTCTCTCTCTCTCTCTCTCTCTCTGTGAATGGCGGTTTTAGACTGGTATTTGACTGTTAATAGAGTTGTGATTTAATCTATGTCGAGTGGCTAGCGTCAATGGTCAAGACGTCTAAGGAATCACCTGTCTGTAACAGGTCACTTTATGTGAGGCGTTAGCATGTCTGTCCCCTGAGGCAAGTGTCTAGAGTTCAATTCCCAGGATGGCTGAAAATGCTGGTTTAAACTTTCATGGTGATACAATAGGGGGACGGGGCTTTGTGCATAACTAGTACAACAATTGAAGCAAAGAGACGGTCTTACAGTAATTTATATCTTGTGAACCGGCTAGTAGATGTTATATGTAGAATTAATGTATCCACATTTGAATGAAAAGGAGAGTGGTAAACTGCTCACACTTGCCATAGACGTGACCACCATTTTTTTACTCCTTGAACCGTACTACGTCACGGGCTGTCCTATATATTGTGAGGGTATAAGTGGATACTAATTAGCAGAGATCCGAACCCCCGCTTAACAAACACTTCTAAATACTAGGTGATAGAAGTGAAGTGTACATAATTTTCGTAGAGGTAGAATGGAAATTCACAACATAACGCTATCTAAAGCGACAGGCCCTCGATGAATAACACTAGTATGATTATGACGGTAGATACACACGTTAGGGGTTCGAAACCCGATATTAGCTCCATGTTTGCCAGGAGATCAGATTCCAGTAAGGTGCTTCCCGGTCTCCTTCTCCATGCAAATGCGGGTTCACTTCCTTGTCCTTAGCCCCTTCGAGTAATTTTCATTGTTTCAAAATAAATGTAATTATGTTGTTACCAAACCTATGTCAAATATAATCCTTTGAGCTGGAGACCCCTAACTGACCAAAGAAGGTGGAAGCCAGCCAGTGGACCAGGATTCGAACCCTTGCAGTTTAGTAAACTGAGAGAGTGCTGTCTTAGACCCGGGGGGTAGTTTTTCACTCTCCCGCAACGCAAATGTGGGTTAAAATTTCCCAATTATTAATCTTTTAGCGTAATTAGTACTTAAGCGATAATCCGAACGGATAGTAAGACGCGGTGCTAAAATGTGTCAAGTTAGGGTGATATATAAATAATATGTGCGCCAGATCTCCTTTAAGTTTTCATTTTAGAAACAGGATATGGGAAGGTCAGGGTTTGACGCCGCAGAAAGTTATTTTTGGGGTAAATTTTCATAAATCGTTTTCACCTCCAAATCTGGAAAATTGCGATAAACTCCCTTAGTAAATCTAATTTATTCAATCTTAATTATTTCTTGTTTTAAATATTAGACATGTAGAACTATATGAGGCTGTGTGTGTGTGTGTGTGTGTGTGTGTGTGTGTGCGTGTATTGTAACGGGGAGTAAGCTAAACAAATCCACGGGATAGTACTCAATTTAAAAATAAATATTATAGATTCCTTCATCAGTGTCGGGCGTATTTAGGGAGGTTTTTCTAATAGACTGTCCATTCTCCCTCCTTGCAAAATGTGGGTGCACTTCCTCTAATATTGGCTTACGGCTTAAGAGACTAATTTTTTTTGTGTTAATGTTATTTATTATGTCAACAAAATATAGTTTCGAACATTAAATTATATTTAATATTACTTATGAATTTTTGTAAAAGTTATATATTATTGCATCAAAATATAGTTGTGGACATTAAATTTCTTTGTTCTTTAATTGGCTAATTCATTTTGTTTAAATTTTATGTATTATGTCAACAAAATATAGTTTCGCGCATTAAATAATATTTAAAATTTATTTAATAAAACGATTGTTTCTTAAATAATTTACCCCTGTGACGTAGTTGACTGACGCGCTTGTTTCGTGTAGTGGCAGACGGTCGAGGACGGGGGAGTTTGAGGTTCGAATCTCGGTAGGGTAAACTAGGGTTGTTTCCCGCTCTCCCTTTACGCAAATATTGAATCAGCCTTCCCAATTCCTAATCCGGTTGGACTCGCGGTTCTGCTTCTTCTTTCAATCTGTTCTAATATTTGGTTTTGTTGAATTGTACATAGATAAGAGCCAGCCTCGTAAAGATTGTTAACTCTCTACAAAGAGTGCAGAGTGATAGATACCCGCCTCGGTGACGCAGTTGGCTAACGAGGCAGATTCGTATTGAGCTAGACTACAGAGGACCGGGGGGAGGGGGGAAGATAGAGGTTATAATCTATTACTACAGAGGACCGGGGGGAGGGGGGGAAGATAGAGGTTAGAATCTCTGACGGGTGAACTGGGCTGATTTTTCCACTAGCCCTCCTCCACGCAGATGTGAGTGAAACCTTCCCAATTCCTAGTCCATTAGCGTCAACGAAAATCAGAGATTAGTTTTTCATGATATTTAAGAATAACATTTTTTTACAAATACCAAATAATCTCGGGTAGCTTACAAATAATTTATTTTTGAAAATTTTAATTTCGTTTATTATATTAGAATAAGTTGGTTTAAAGTTTATATTTACAGAGTGGTTATTGAGATCAACAAAATTATGTATTGTTTTGATTTTATGAATAAAACATAGTTCTTATTAATTGGTCACATATTTCAATCAGAAATATTATTATAGAATAATAATTGCTTTTGTTCACCTTTTGGACATAACATTTATATTTTATCTCCAGAATATATTTTCATTATATTTTATTTAAATTAACTAGAACCCTAACAAACTTTGTTCCTGTAAAATAACATTCATTTAATATTTTTATTACATGCGACCATATTTGATCCCCATCACTGGCAAAAAAAACTAGATTCTTGGATACCGTATAAATGGTCGAAACAGGCTTTCAATGCTAACTGTTGGCCCGATAAGCAAACAAGCACAAGCACATACACACACACACACATACACGTCATGAATGAGATAAGGTATTGCAGGGAATACATGTATTTACACAAATTGGTAAAAATAGATATTGATGTCAGAAAGAGGACAGACTTACGTTTACTCTTGGTGGAAATAATCTAGCCTCAAAGCCTGGTGTGCACTCTATCTAAATTTGTATACTTGCATCGATGGTCGCATGACCTAAGGCGTCAATAGACGGCCGATGACAGAGTAATTGACGTTTGATTTTCTAATAACAATCAAATGCGGGCTTAGATATCCAGATGTTCTGGAGGGTTCAGTTGTCAATGACGCGCAAATGTGGATACACATCTCGCCCTGTGACGTAAGGGTTCAAGTCCCATAGAGGGCGACAAACGCTAATTACTTCACATTTAAAACCCTGGCAAATGCTGTTACACTTTCGCCTGGTCAAAATCAGCTCTTATCTCCCGTTTGCCCGAAGAGATAAGTTCCAATCCCTGTCGCACGTGTGTACCGAGGCCGGTTTTCTCCCTCATCGTCCGTGTCTTGTGCCCCTGACAGGTAGTAAGACGCAGATCTAAATACCGATAAGTTTAACTTCGTGGCTATTAGCAGCTATTGAATCCTGGTGGACCGTGTCGCTCTGTCTTCACACAAATGCAGGTACATGTTATATCTTCCTCGTCCCAGATATTACTTAAGAATTTATGCAGTTATATATTTTTTCGGCAAAATATTGTTGCGAACATTAAATTATTTTTTCTGTTATAAGTAGCTTGAGGAATAAAACTGTTGTTTTCACTTTATACGTGGGTAGCAATCTACCGTCACAAAGCATTGTATACTTGCATCGATGGTCACATGGTCTAAGATGTCACCAGACAGCCGATGACAAAGTGATCGTATGATTTTCTCACTACAATCAAATGCGGGTACACATTATACCTGGTCTAAAAAATCTGGTTGACCTGCAAAACCCTTTCGAAAATGTTGGGGGTACATGAAGTAAGAACGTTCTAAAGATATCGAGGCTTGAATCCCTGTGTGCACGCCGTCTAAATTTGTATACTTGCATCGATGGTCGCATGGGTTAAGGCATCACTAGATGGTTGATGACAGGGTGATCGACGTTTGATTTTCTCACTATAATCAAATGCAGGTACACATTCTACCTGGTCTAGAAAAATCTGGTCAACCCGAAAAACCCCTTCGAAAATGGTAGGGGTGCAGGAAGTACGACCGTTATAACAGACATCAGCTGTGCTAAAGATATCGAGGTTCGAATCCCGGTGTGCACACCGTCTAAATGTCAGGCTCGTCTAATCATGGTAGGGACGGAAATCGAATCCCCAGTGGTGTACACTGTAGGTATTTCTCCCTCCGGAACAGTTTCTTAAACATCACTACCGCACGTTTTGCTAGAAAGGGTACCTGTCACTCATATAGTTATGGCGGGGAGGTCGTGGGTTTGAGTCTCGCACGGGTGAACTGGGGGTGGTTTTCTACTCTCCCTCACTCCACGTAAACTCTTGAACAATACTACCTTACTCCTCCAGTCCGTGACAGATATTTACATCCACGCATGTCGACAGACGATACCAAACAACCAGTTTTAGTAGACTTTTGTTGTGGAGGATATAGGCCCCTAACTGAATATTTTGAAGCCCCTGATTGGGCATAATTATAGCTGTGTCAATGCTCTATAGTTGTGAAAAAAACCATCACCACATAGGGGGTTGCAACATTGCGATGAATAGTTGCAACATCAACGTGAAAATAACCCATTTTCCGAGGGAAGGGTTCCCAGAGTCAATGACCTAGCTCGCAGTTACAAGGTCACGATATATTCTTGTCTTGTCGTCCCACCAATCTGGTGCCTGCCATCAGGTAAAATCCATTACCACATAGGGGGTTGCAACACTGGGAAAACCCATTACCACATAAGGGGTTGCGACACATACCTCTAAGGAGGGGAAGTGAGGGGAAGTGAAAGGGGGTCTCACTACTGCTAGCTGCTCGGCGGCCCACACTCATCTCTAAGTGACCGGCCAGAGAAGATGCTAGCGATGCCTCGCCCCTTACGCACTCTGCATCCGGTCACTTGTTAAGCCATCACACTCTATTATCTGCTGCAGGAGAAAAAGGTTCACACCCTAGTCCACCACGGGGTGCTGCGGGATGCATGTCCCACTAATAAATAACGCCCCAATCCTAGTCAATGAAAAATTCCTTTAATTTCAAATAAAAAAGCTATTAGTATACATAAAAAACAAATAAAAGCTATGAGTATACATAAAAACAAATAAAAAAGCTATGAGTATACATAAAAAACAAGAAACTACAAGGACCAACAAGTTTGGAACACTGGAAAGGGTTCAGGAGGAGGGCGGGAGGGAAGGGGGAAAACCAACAGGCAATTAGAGAGCGAGGAGGCGTGGTCACATGACCAAATCAAACCAATCCTTGCCTGTGACAGGTGGCCATCCCATCTACTACCGAGGACCTCGCTTATAGACTTCAGAATCACTCGCACCCCACCCAATTTCGGTTAAAGTTAATTCTAAAGTACGTCGAACTGACAAAGCTACCAGAGCGTGCTATTCAACACATTAACGTATGTTGACTTAGACCAGGGGCTCTCACATCTAAACCGAAGGCTCCTTTGTAACCGAAAAAATAAATGTTCAAGCTTTCATAAAAATGTTTACACTAGTATTATGAACATTCAATAAGTACATTTAAATCTCACAAATCTTTTATAATTTAATACTTGAATACATATAAAAGAAAGATTACACTTCTTCACTACTTTGTGCAAAAAGTTCACATTGAAAAATGAAATCTAAATCAATATATATTTATTTATTAGTGGTTTGTGTGGCATGTATAATTGATTTAGATTTGAAAAAAAAACTGGCAATCCTAATTACTTATGCTATTTTAAAATGTGAAAAACTAAATGACATTATAAAATTGACCCACGTAGCCTCAGATAAACAAGGCGGAGGCCAGTTTGAAAAATGCTACTTTAGAGGCCTCAAACATAACATGGAGCCGATTATTAATTAAAATTTATTTCAAACAATAATAATTAATATCTAATAATAAAATAACAAATTCCTACAAACTTTAATCTCTGGGTATTTTAG
>CABEEJ010009929.1:0-16315 GCA_901482245.1 Timema douglasi
GTCCCGACAGTAGCGCTAGTGGAGATAGATGGAAGCTCAGTAGTACCCCGACAGTAGCACTAGTGGAGAGAGTTGGAAGCTCAGTAGTACCCCGACAGTAGCGCTAGTGGTGCGAGATGGAAGCTCAGTAGTAGCGGGAGTAGTAAGGGTAGGGCCGCCTCCTCCTGACGTACTGATACTGCCTACGTCTGAGGCTGTTCTTGTAACTGCGCCTGCGCGCGGCCTCCTTGACCCTCTGGCGCTGCCTGTAGCGGAACAAGGGCCGGAACACGACAGCCTCGGCCGTTTCCATGTCCTCCTCAGGGTCCTGGTCCACCATCCTTGCCCTCAGCCGGTCCACCAGCTCCTCCGCAGGGTCCTGGTCCACCATCGTTGCCCTCAGCTGGTCCACCAGCTCCTCCGCAGGGTCCTGGTCCACCATAGTCGCTCTCAGCCGGTCCACCAGCTCCTCCGCAGGGTCCTGGTCCACCATCCTTGCCCTCAGCCGGTCCACCAGCTCCTCCGCAGGGTCCTGGTCCACCATCCTCACCCTCAGCCGGTCCACCAGCTCCTCCTCAGGATCCTGGTCCACCATCCTCGCCCTCAGCTGGTCTACCAGCTCCTCCTTGAGGTAATCCTGGAGGTCGTAGTCCCTGGCGCCGAGGACAAGTTGCTCTTCCGCCGGGTCCAGGGCTCTCTGTGGGCTGGAGGAGGCAAGGGGAGGGCTCTGGAGGCAGGAGGAAGAGGCCAGGAGGCACAGGAGGCAAGTGACCTGGAACACAAACAACTGACTAATAATCTGCTCTTAGGAAACAAGACGTGGAAGGTGGACTTTAAGGTTATGCATCTAAAGACATGAGTGGAAAACTCTTTCACAGATAATAGTAATAGTAATAATAATAATAATAATAATAAGACCCGCGTGGTCCAAGGCATCGCTCTTGCAATAGTCTGGACTACAGGAGATCAGGGGTGGATTTAGCGAAAGGGGTTTTCCTTAAATGGTTTCCCACTCTCCCTCCACGCAAATACAGGTAGTATTTCCTCCATATTCTATCTTCATCATCCATACATTATGCGTGCAACCCCATTGATTTCTATATTAAAACTGGATTTACATTTTGTGGCTGAAATCTTCAATCTGTCGCCTCCACAGCATTGTGTGTGTGAGAGAGAGAGAGAGAAGGAAACTTTCAGGTATTTCTTTCTCTCTTACACACAGATACAAGGCATTGTGATACTTTGACTAATATGTTTGAATATATGATACACATCATTGTAAGATTAGTATGAATGTGTTAATGAAAGGTTTGAAGAGCGTAGCTATGTTCGACACTCGTGAGTTATTTGTTTAAATAAGTTTATGTAGACTAATATAGTAATACTTCCTGCAAGCCTAAAAGCTACAACTTAAATGATCGTTTGAACCCCTTACTTTCGTACAAAGTTTGTCATTCGAACAAATGTAATCACGTGTTTAGCTACCTTATTTGAATACAGCTATCCAACTTTAAATATACTGTAGTAATGGCAGAATGTAAACAACATGAGGGTGATGACTTCTTATTTTAATATATCAAAGATTTTACTCGTATTTGTACGATATTACCTGTGAAAACGAATTGTGTATGCCTTAATGTAAATGTTTGTTCGTCCAATTGTGGTATAACACTTAACTTACCCCTCACAATCAAGCAGACGACAAACTTGAGCGACACGCTTTGATCCTTTTAAAGAGGTGGGTTTATGTATCTCCTAACCTTATGGTATATAGATCATTATAACATTTCCTCACAGTGTACTGTCTGTCTAGATAACATTTCCTCACAGTGTACTGTCTAGATAACATTTCCTCACAGTGTACTGTCTGTCTAGATAACATTTCCTCGCCGTGTTACTTACTGTTGCAGAGTCCATGTTGATGTTGATGTTGATGTTGATTCCTTCCTCTACAGCCAGTTAGTTGTGCGATGTCCGGTCCAAATGTCCACGTATCTCTGAACGCAGGGTCAAGGAGACACATATTTATATGACACACATTGACTGCTGCTGTCTCATGCTCGTTGGAACTAGTCCGTGTCACTTAGCACCCCTGTTAGCACCTGTGTCTTCCCGTGGAACAAACCAATACGTCCAGCGGCGACATTCTCGGCCGGTGAGTGGTGAGCTCAGGTGAGCCGTCAACAGACTCATCAGCTGGCTTGTTCCTGACGTCTGTGCTACAGTACATCTACATAATCTGTGTTATTATTATTATTATTATTATTATCGCCGCGTCTTACTACCCGTTCGGGTTATACGCACTTACGCTAATGTGTAATGGTAGGGTGATTGTGAGATGAAATGGAGGACCTACAGTTTAACGTGGAATCCGAACCACGGTGGAGGCCTGGCATTCCCCACATTCACAAGATGTCTTGTCAGAGGTGAAGGAAGGGTTTGGTAATCAGATAAATCTTTGCCGGGACCGAGGATTGAACCCCGGCCGCCAGCACNGGAAGGGTTTGGTAATCAGATAAATCTGTGCCGGGACCGAGGATTGAGCCCCGGACCCCCAGCACAGAAGTCTGACACCTTACCCCCTAGACCGCCAGGTCACCGGTGTTATCATATAAACTGTAACAATAAAGGCCTAAGACAATTCTATGGCTCTGGTGGGTATAGTACCAACGCTATTAAGTTCTATCCAGAGAACAAGGAGCTAGTCCTAGCTCAGTGTTGGTAGCCCTGGGTCCTTGTTGTTGGTAGCCCTGCACCCAGAGTACCAAGAAGCACCCGGCTGGTGACGAACTCCCTCCACTTGTGTGGTTTGTGACAAAGACTCTGTGATTCCTGTCCGCAATGTACACGTCACACAACACAACGACAAGTGTCTGTCACTGTAACCATAACTCCCACTTCTTCACCGCTGAGCTAACCAGGTGTTGTACAGTTGTCATTGTACTACTGACAACGGTCCTCTCGTGAGTCATCTGATAGCGCGTGATCACTCATCTCTTAGCTCACGATTTCAGCACGTCCATCACAGACTCTGCCTTAAAATATGTGTGAAGAATGACCCTCCTGGATAGCTCGGTGGTCAGAGCGTTGTCGTACTAAGTCGAGGGTCCCGGGTTCGAGTACCGTGTCATTTTTCAACTTGTGGTACAGTATAAGATGTTTTGATTTTCTAAAATGTTCTTCCTATGAAAATTGGACTGTATAGTTGTAAGAAAGAATGTTTTATACTGTCGCGCCGTTTATTTAACGTAAACCTTGTGATGCACTAGGTTAAGTTCAGGTACCGAGACGGTAACAAGGATTATAATTATAACCTTCTTTGGTGGCCACATGATATAAGGCGTCACGCTCACAAATAGACTAGACTGCCGATTGTAGGGCGAGCGGATGAAATGGGGGGAGGTTTTCCCCCTCTCTCTCTCTCTCGACACAAATACGGGTGCACTTTACTCTAAATTCAACCTTTCGATCCTTTTAACACATTAGCGTAAGCAGGACCAGGCGATGAAAAGAAAAGATAAGTAATAAAACACTAATAATTATATTACAAACTATTTATCCTCACCCGCCTCGGTGGCGTAGTTGGCTAACGCGCTAGTCTCGTGTTGAGCTCGACTGCCGAGGACGGGGAGATCGAGGTTCGAATCTCGGTCACCACGCAAATGCGGGTTCACTTCCTCTAATTCAACCTTCCCGATTCCTAATCCATTAGAGTAATTAGTACTTAAAGCGTATAGCCCTAACGGGTAGTAAGACGCAGTGCTAAATATTAATACATATAATATATATTTATTGTTACGGCCACACAAGGTGGGTGTGGTCTCGTAGCTAGCTTGTAAGTCGTGTCCAGATTTAGCCCCGCCGTGTTTTAGAGACTGATCGCAACAAACACTTTCTTTGTCAACAAGGTCTAGTTACGAGTATCACCGTTACAACTATGGCATAGCCTCATTTCATTGACAACCATCAGAGAGCTCTTCTTCACTAGCACAAACAGTGGCTTACAGTAGGACTGTGTTAGTGATAAGAGCCTTAAGAGGGTAGAACCTGCTATACCTGTGACTCAGAGGGAGTGGGGGACTCCTTTCATACCTTATCTGACAACTGGGGGACTCCTTTCATACCTTATCTGACAACTGGGGGACTCCTTTCATACCTTATCTGACAACTGGGGGACTAGTTTCATACCTTACCTGACAGCTGGGGGACTAGTTTCATACCTATACCTGACAGCTGGGGGACTCCTTTCATACCTTACCTGACAGCTGGTGGACTAGTTTCATACCTTACCTGACAGCTGGGGGACTCGTTTCATACCTTACCTGACAGCTGGTGGACTCGTTTCATATCTTACCTGACAGCTGGTGGACTCGTTTCATACCTTACCTGACAGCTGGTGGACTCGTTTCATACCTTATCTGACGGCTGGGGGACTCGTTTCATACCTTACCTTTCATACCTTATCTGACGGCTGGGGGACTAGTTTCATACCTTACCTGGCAGCTGGGGGACTCCTTTCATACCTTATCTGACAGCTGGGGGACTCCTTTCATACCTTATCTGACAGCTGGGGACTCCTTTCATACCTTATCTGACAGCAGGGGAACTCCTTTCATACCTTATCTGACAGCTGGGGAACTCCTTTCATACCTTATCTGACAGCTGGGGGACTCCTTTCATACCTTATCTGACAGCTGGGGGACTCCTTTCATACCTTATCTGACAGCAGGGGAACTCCTTTCATACCTTATCTGACAGCTGGGGGACTCCTTTCATACCTTATCTGATGGCTGGGGGACTCCTTTCATACCTTATCTGACGGCTGGGGGACTCCTTTCATACCTTATCTGACAGCAGGGGAACTCCTTTCATACCTTATCTGACAGCAGGGGAACTCCTTTCATACCTTATCTGACAGCGAGAACAGTTACTTTTTTCCAGTTTTGATGGTGAATAATGACTTTTGTTTTATTTATTATTGAATACATATTAAAAAGGGTGACCTGGCAGTCTAGTGGGTAAGGTGTCATTCTTGCAATAGACTGGACTGCCAATGACGGGGGGGATCAGGGTTCATTCCTGGTTGGGTGTTTTTCCACTCTCTCCCCATGCAAATAGGGCTACACTTGTTCTAAATTCAACCTTTTTTAACCCCATACAAATTATCATAATTAGTCCCTATGTGTGCAGCTTAAACGGTTGTTGGAAAAAATAAGATGGATGGAAATTGATAAAACATAATAATAAAGAATAATAAACTAACGAGTGAAATTTGAGTGAAGAACGTCTTTCTAGGGAATTAAGAGGTGGCCCCAAAAGGTGACATCTTGCTTTGTTCCATCCGTCTTCTAGAGAAGTCAGCATCATTGCCTTTATTTCGTGTATAAATTTGTGCGCGGCTGTCGAGACGCTATACCGAGGAAGACGCGGTTGTCTCATTCAACTTTCCTGTATCTACACTAATATTATATTATCATCACCGCGTCTTACTACCCGTTCGGGCTATACGCACTTACGCTAATGTGTAATGGTAGGGTGATTGTGAGATGAGATGGAGGACCTACAGTTTAACGTGGGATCCGAACCACGGTGGAGGCCTGGCATTCCCCACATTCACAAGATGTCTTGTCAGAGGTGAAGGAAGGGTTTGGTAATCAGATAAATCTGTGCCGCGACCGAGGATTGAACCCCGGACCCCCCAGCACAGAAGTCTTGACACCTTACCCCTAGACAGCCAGGGCACCGGTAATATTTGATTTTTTGTTTGTAATGGATAAACTAAAAAACTACTGGACCGATTTTAAAAATTCTTTCACCAATATAAAGCTACATTATCAGCGAGTAACACAGGCTATATTTTATTTTGAAAATTTAATTTATTCCTCATAAAAATATCAATAGTTCACTAATATTTTATGGTAGAGTCTTTATGGTGATTCTTCAATATGTTTGTTGAAAATAATAATGCAGGGGAGGGGGAAAGGGTCTAATTAGTTTATAAATATGATGGTTAGATTTTATTCACAAATAATTTAATCAATAGGAATGTTAAAAACATTCACAAAATAAATATATTTTCAAGTAGATAGAGCTCATTTTACATAAATCAATAGTGATAGTTTGTACCAGGGCGCTGGCGTCGGTAAAAATACACAGACTCGGGCTATAGAATATAAACTTGGAACATCCACGACAATTTCTAGCCGGTGGTCAGTTTTATATTCAGGCCATTCCACTACCAGCTTATAATCTAACTTAAAAGACTAGGACAGTCACGACATCCAGTCCCCCTGACCGTTGATTCATCACTGTGAAACCAACTCACATTTCACCGGTGATAACTTTTCGGCCACGCTGGGAATCGAACCCTGGGCCCTTAGCTCAGTATACAGACACTGTACAGACCGGGCATTTTAACAATATTTGGTAATTTTATCATTTTTAATTCATACCTTTTTTATATATATTCTCTAGGACCAATATTTCTTATTTGCATTGACAAATTTACTCCCATGGAGTCATTTCTGTTGTAACATTTTACTGCGATAACATTTGTTATTATTTATTAATTTATATTTGTAGGAAGGTTCATGGAAGGTGGATAGAAACATATAAAAGGGACGGAACACAGTTCACACTTGACACTGCTGCCATTGGACAGAGAGGTAATGGCCGCCTCTCAAAGAAAATCTATCGTTACCGCCTATTCCCCCGGCCTAGGTTTCATTCTATCGGAACTCATCAAGAGGGAGTGAGAGACTAACAACGCAACTTCCTAAAAGAGGAAACCAATAAAACACAAACGAGAGAAAAAGGAAATTTGTAAAGAATGCTAGGACACATAAAGGACAAACACAATTACCTCATTAAACGAAAAGAGGTTTATTACTAATTAATAAACTCTGATATTTCTGAAAGGGTCAGAGTCGAAGGCATGGTGTACCGACCCCAAAGCCCTGATCTGTACATAATATATTTGTACCAACAACATGTCAGCGTATAACAAGCACACATTAAGGCATTGACACAAATAGTTGCGTTTATTAGAATTACACTGAAACACAAATTGTCCAATTTCACCGCTTTATGCCGCATCGTCTCATTTTCTTTATCAGTCGTCTCTTAACAATATTATTATCACAGAACATTCCTACCGAGAAGTTGGATCACGCGACAGAGAACGAGGTGTTTTCAAACCTGTGCGGAAGTTTAGCAATTTTTTTATCGGAATCTATTTTAACATTTTACTGAACAGGAAATCAATTCACCCAAGTATTTCTATTTTATTTTATTAAATAAATTCTTATTTGACTTAAGCACCAAAAATAAAGTGTTTTATTAAAATACGTTCTACACATATCAGTTGTCGAATGGTCCAAGGATGACAGGGAGGTCCAGGTTTGAATCTCCACCGGGTCTATCGACATGGTTTCCCACTCTCCTTCCAGGCAAGCGTGGGTAGTTCTAAAACACTTCCCTTCCTATCACTATAATGTGTATGAGTTGAACAGGTAGTAAGACGCGTTGATAATAATATATTAATTGTTCGAGGACAACTTTTATATTGTTTTTTTATGGGTTCGATTTTATTCAGAATTTAAAAATCTGCACAGGTTTTGTTTGGTATCTGATTAAATCCTCAACTTCACAAAAAGATCAAACTCTAAAATTAAGGCGCATTGGCTGTGGACAAATATTACCGACCATTTTTTATAGTTTTGTTTTATCAGCATAATACATTAGCTACAAATTTTTACCCGACCAATAACAATAATAATAATAAACATTGAAAAGAGAAAAGAAGTGAAAGAAAAGTACACAGGAAGAAAGTAGATCTCAAATTCCACCAATTAAATTCAATTGTGAACTTTTATGTTTAAATTTTACTGGAATTTGTAGGAACAAAAAACTATTTATTTTTACAAAAAAAAAAAAAAAAAACCCTAGGCANAAAAAATCCCTAGGCATGTTTTCATGATTAACCTGATGTAAATTTGTACGACCAGAGGTTTTGGCGCTCCTGGTACGATACCAGCCCTCGGTTTGGTACCACTTTCCTCGACCGGAACAAATAGCCTGGTATCGATCGACCGATGAGCCAAGAATTTGTGTGCCAATTTAAAAACCAGGTGACTCTTTACGTCATATTTAAATGAGTCATAGTCGATAGATTTTAACAGATTTAAATTAAAATCAACGACAATTACCAACTGGAAATAAATAAGTAGTATTTAATACGGCTCTACATTTTATTTAGTGAATTTTTTTTTAAACTGATATGTTTAGCTTGATATTAGGACTAGTCAAAATAATCGCCAATTTAACTAAGAATAAAAATTAAATAGTTTATTTTTCACAGATTTGCGGTATATGTATGTTTACATAAATTAGCCTACCAGTTGTTATACCTACTCTACCTGAACCAACGCTTTTGTTTACGAAAAAACAACTTAAAAGTAGATTTTGTGCTCGACTATGGTCAGAGCCACTTGGTCGATTACCGAGACATATGCAAGTCAATTGCAAAAACTCGCCCATTTGTAAAAAAAATAAAAAATATATATAGGGTTGTTCATGTATATGTTACAATAATTTAAACTGAAATATATATGGTATAAACATTACTCTATTTTGCTATGATCTCGAATATACCTTAATTTCATTTAAACTTAATTTAAAGCTTATAAAAGGCCCTTTTGAACATCTAGTGTCAAACAAACCTGTAATACATATTCTATTTAGTTTTCAACCTTATCAAGACTCATTCAATTCGTATCGATCCGTAGTCACATTGACCTGATAAGTAAAAAAAAACAATTATCATTCCATCTGCTCGTCAAAAAAAAAAACACCGACGTGACGATTTCACAAACCCTCGATGCCGAAAGATAAATTCATCACAGAACAAATTCAGACCAAATAGTATTTTAAGTAACATAGTTTCAACACGAATAAATTCCAACTTTAAATACACATAAGTACAACAAATATTAGACACTGATAATATTCTAATAATACAACATAATAGTTTATAATATAATGGTATAATAAATACATTACGGTGACTAGAGCTGGGGAAAACTTCGAAAACTTTGACTTCCCTTTGAATATTAATGTTTAGTGTGAATATACCTACTGAGCCAGCTGTGCTCTATTTTGTTTGTAGTTAACTATACTTATCAGCACTACAGTAGTCCCATGGCTTCTTTGGTGCTGACTGACAGCACACAGCTGACTTCTGACAGTCAACATTGAGGTATATACCCTAATTTTGACCGTCAGAAGTCACAGCTGCTAAACACATGTTTTTGCAGATCATATGGTTTGGCGTAGGGATACATAATTTGGTCTGGTAACTTTTCAAAGCCGTCAGACTCTCAGCTGTCAGTCAGCACCAAAGAAGTCGTGGGGCTACTGTAGGTGTCAGCACCACATTGACCCTTCTCTCTTACTGGCTCTGGGCTCGCCTGCACCCGCACTTTCTGTTGTATAACGGGAACACCAGTGCTCAAGCGTCTCTTAAGTCTCGAGGTACAAAAGCCCTAAAACTCTCTCGTGTGAAATAATTATTTTATCAAGTGCTCAAGACTCAAGATTGGGGCGCCCCAGATATCATCTCGTCCAGGTACTCTTGTCACCATCTGTCAAAGGTAGGCTCCTAGTTAATTAATTGTTTGGGTCATAATTAAAGCGGGTGTCATAATTTCGCCTGTTGACACCGTATAGAACAATTAATTTGCCCCTTAACTTCCGTTCGAGATTGTCGGCGCCCGGATCTTGAATTTCTTACCTTCTCCGTCTGGCGTTCCAAGAAGTTAGTTGGGTTAGTGTATATATATATATATATATACTTATATCTTGGTTATGTCTCGATAGTTTGGTATATAATATAATAATTAGCACCGCGTCTTACTACCCGTTCGGGTTATACGCTTTAAGTACTAATTACTCTAATGGATTAGGAATTGGGATAGGAATTGGGAAGGTTTAATTAGAGGAAGTGAACCCGCATTGGCGTGGAGGGAGAGTGGAAAACCATTTAGGAAAAACCACCCCCGGTTCACCTGACCGAGATTCGAACCTTGATCTCCCCGTCCTCAGCGGTCGAGCTCATCACGACAAGCGCGTTAGCCAACTACGGCACCGAGGCGGGTTTAAATATTAATGCAAAGTGATATTTTTGTTAAACTTTTTTTTTAAATATTCAAACTTCAATTTGGCTAAGAGAATATCTCGTAAAAAGTGAACTTCACACATCGCTATCGTGTATTGTCATTCGCGATGTGTTAACAACATTTTTTCAATTCAAAGCAAAAATTAAATCGAATAATACGAGACACTCTCTAAGCTGAATCGAAGTTTGGATATTTAAAAAAAACATGTTTAATGCCAGGTAAAAATATCATACTTTGCTTTAACTATGTAAATTTAAGTATTAAATAAAATCTCCAGAATGCTATATTCCAAACATAATTGATCAATTTCATCTCAAAATGATAAATAAAGTTAACATGACAAAATGTAATTTAATCACCTTAGCTTTTTTTTTATGCAAACACTAATTTGTGAAGGAAATAACAGCACAAAATTAAAAAAACTAGTCATATATGTGCGACTAATTTTGCTTGACGAAGCTTTGTAATTGCCGAAAGCAGAATTTCCCTTTCAAAATCGAAGTGAACTAATATATGAAGACAAGTCAAAGTTTTTGAAGGTTCGCGCGCCCCTAAAACACAAGAGAATAAAACTAAACGGTACCAAAAGTTTAACGTTAGTTCTTGCGTAACGATCCGAAATGTCAATAAGTCCGAGGCCAAATTTCCTTCCTTGGACCTCCTCGGGTCGCTCACAATAACTTTCCCACCTTCGAATTCAGTCTGGAATGAAAAGAAAACTTTGAAAAAAAAATCAATAACAGATTAGAAATATTTCACTAAATTTGATATTCCAACATATTAACATTTTTAAAACAAATACAAGTCCAAACTTTTTAGTCTGGTAACTCCCGTGGTTCGACGAGTTTTGAATCTGCCGCCATTAGTTGGAGGGGCGGCCACCAGGGGAGTGCTATTAGCAATAGAAAGACACTGTCTGCAGCTGAGTGTTTTGTCTTCTGTTGTGGAAATATTTTAGCTCTCTCGAGACGTCAAGAGTCGCTCCGAGCTCCATTCCGCCTCGTATGAAGTAGCAATACGTATGTAGAGGGATGTGACAAGACTAGGGGGTGGGAAAAGGGGATGGAGGGTTCTTAGGAGTCATATGGGGTGGGGAATAAGGGGTGGAGAGTTCTCAGAAGTCAAATGGGGTGTGAGAAAAGCCCCCCCCCTTTTTTTTGGTAAAAATATTTCTCCGGTACAAACAAAAGAGTATAATTTTCTTCACGTGGTGATATCAACAGTTGTTGAATATCTGTCATGAGCATAGCAGTATTAGATGAGAAACTTTTTAAATGAAGAGAAAAAGTTGTCATTAAATTCCAGAACACCATCAACAGATAATCAACAACTGTTGATATCACCGTATGGAGAAAATTAAACGCTATGTTTCTACTGAAGGAATAGTTTTTTTAGTTTTGACCATAACATTTTTTATATAGAAACTGCAAAAAAAAACTTTATTTGCATTCCCTAGACCCCAAACTCAAACATGTGATTCCACAAATTTTCGGCGCCGTCAGCGTACCCGGCAGATATAAATCACAAATTATAAATCACCCTTCTCTCGTCTTTGGTCATCAAGAAATCGGATCTCCGCCATATCTTCAGTTCCCTTGTTTCTGCGCCCGCGCAAAGGCCAAGAACACCTGCTCCAAAGTCGTCTCGCTGATGGTGTAGTCCTCCACTATTTGGTGGGCCCCCTTGAGGCGTTCCATACCCAGGAACAAGACCTTCCAAGGTACACGGGGGTCCTGTATGTGGTAGTGTAGCAGACCCTAGGACAGACAGACAGACTCGATATCAAGGTGAAACTAGTACACAAACAAATAATAACAATATTGCACATAATTCGTAGCCCAGTAGTGGAGAGGTTAACCGGTACTAATGTACCGTTGTCCAGGGGACTCCCGACTGTACCAATAGTACATCCGTTCCATGTCCCGATGAGGTGAGATGATATGACAGTGAATATGAGGGAGATAGTGAGTATTTGCGTGGAACCAGAGTGGAAAACCATTTTTTTTTAAACCATCTCATGGTGTCTACTAAACTTGATAAATGAAATCCCCGCCTTTTCCCTGATCATTTCCTAAAATTCCCGACTAAAAAAAAGTATGTCACATCCTTCTAAATCGCCGGCCCCCCCCACCCCCCCTCGTTTTTATATTAATCTTTTTTTTTAATAATAGTAATTTAATAATTTTTAAAATTTGAATTAAAAGTGTTTACTAGAAATTAAAAATATATTATACAGCTACAAACAAAAAAATTACATAATTTACTGATTATTGTATTTAATTTTTTGAGTAAAATATCGTTTTCCCGGATTTTTATTGTGATTTACCGAATTCCCGACTTATTCCCGTTTTTTCCCCGATCACTTCAAATTCCCGGCTAATTCTCGTTTTCCCTGTTTTTCCAGGATGGTAGACACCCTGCCACCCTTAAAACACCCGACCGAGATTCGAACCTCAATCTCCCCGTCGTGGACAGTCTAGTCATACTGGAATAGTAGCGTATTAGACCACGCGACCACCGAGGCAGGACTACAAAATGTTAATTAATGTGACAGCTACTCTAATTATAATATCTAATAATATTTCCAACATGGCCGAATCTTGTGTAACCGTCGACGCAATGTGTCGGAGCTCCAAGTAGCCCACCTGGTGAACTGAAACTCACCTGATGCTCATCCTTGAGGACGCAAGACGGCTGGAACTGTTCCTCGACGGCCACCTTAAGCAAGTTAAGGTTGTCCTCGCTACTAATACTCCTCAGTTTGATCATGACGGTGAAGCCCTGTCCGAACTTGTGTTTCAGGTACTGACACCCGCCCATACAGACGAACTGCCCGTTCACCATGATGGCCAGACGGTTACAGAGCGCCTCGCACTCCTCCATGCTGTTGGCATACAACACAGTTTAAATATGGCGCCCAACAGTGGGGCTAGCAAATGTTCTTAACGTGCTGGTTAGCTCCCATAGAGACGAACTGCCCATTCACCATGATGGCCAGACGGTTACACAGCGCCTCGCACTCCTCCATGCTGTTCGCATACAGCACAGTTTAAATATGGCGCCCAACGTGGGGCTAGCAAATGTTCTTAACGTGCTGGTTACCTCCCATACAGACGAGAGAAGTTAAGACTGTCTAATGTTCTCCTCACCTGTGAGAAGTGAAGAATGTCTAATGTTCTCCTCACCTGTGAGAAGTGAGGACTATGTACTGTCTAATGTTCTCCTCACCTGTGAGAAGTGAGGACTATGGATTGTCCCGTGCTCTGTATCTGAGCCAACACGTTCCAGAGGTTCCTCCTAGCCACGGGGTCCACTCCACTGGTACGGCTCGTCCAGGAACACAATGGGAGGGTCCCCTATGAGGGCCAGGGCCGTGCTCAGCTTGCGCTTGTTCCCGCCGCTGTAGGTCCCGCACAGGCGCGTGGCGAACTCCTGCAGTCCTGCGGGAGTTGAGTAGTACCAACATCATAACGACAGCTACGATAGCAGTAACTAGACTATACATACTACATCCCTCGGATGACCGGGGTCAAACAACCTCATTACGAGAAGTCGAATCACATCTCGAGAGTTTATGTCGAGTGAGCTAAAACTAAAACTGTATTATAAATAAAGTCAGGCCTGATCAACCATTTTATAATAACACCACAACCCTATTTCGAATCTTGTATTATTATTATTATTATTATTATTATTATTATTAGCACCGCGTCTTACTACCCGTTCGGGTTATACGCACTTACGCTAATGTGTAATGGTAGGGTGATTGTGAGATGAAATGGAGGACCTACAGTTTAACGTGGGATCCGAACCACGGTGGAGGCCTGGCATTCCCCACATTCACAAGATTTCTTGTCAGAGGTGAAGGAAGGGTTTGGTAATCAGATAAATCTGTGCCGGGGCCGAGGATTGAACCCCGGACCTCCCAGTACAGAAGTCTGAGACCTTACCCCTGGACCGCCAGGTCACCCGCAATGCTGTAGTTGAGTGTTATATGTAATCTACCAAATATATTGGAACATGGCCGCCTTGAGTGGATTTGACAGCCCCAGTGATCCTCGGGAACGTATAACGGGGGTCCAACTACTGTACTCACCCAGCAGGTTGGTCCACTTGGCCACCTCGTGGGGCACAGCCCCGCGCGGTGTTCCCCGCAGGTGGGCAAACAGTTGCAGCATCTCCTGGCCTGTCAGCGTCTCATTGAGAGCATCGAACTGAGGGCAGTAGCCCAACTGAGACAGGAACTAGAAGAGAGGGGGCGGAAAAAACGACCGTGTTACACCGGGCACAGAACTCGTAGATAGTAACAGGATTTTAGTCGGCCTTCTTAGAACATCGGTTATTATCGTGGGGAGGTTAAGAGGATTTGAGGGGTGAAGGGTTTCATCTCTAGCCTCTACAACAGTCCCAAGGTTTGAATAGTGTAAAACCCACCTGTCCCCGATCACGACTGAGGGCGCAGGGGCCGAGGTAAGCGTTCCCCCGGGTGGGCACCTCGTCTCCCGTCAGCATCTTGAAGGTGGTGGTCTTGCCGGCCCCGTTCACCCCTAGGAGCCCGAAACACTCCCCGGGCCTCACCCCAAAACTGATGCCCTTGACGGCGTGGAACCTCCTCAGCCCGTAGCACTTCTCCAGCTCGTGGGCCACCAAGATGTCCTCCTCGGGGCTCGCCGCGCCGCGCACTGCGCGAGAGGGAGGGGGGGCAGACTGATATCAGCGCACGACTTACAAACTAGCTCGACACAGTAGCCGCGACATCAGTTCTACACTGTGAGCCCTGATCCCAGTAATAATAATAATAATAATAATTAGCACCGCGTCTTACTACCCGTTCGGGTTATACGCTTTAAGTACTAATCACTCTAATGGATTAGGAATTGGGAAGGTTGAATTAGAGGAAGTGAACCCGCATTCGCGTGGAAAGAGAATGGGAAATCATCAAGGAAAATTGACCGTCAGTAAACCAATCTTCATGTCATCAAAAAGTCCAGTCTATTGAGAGAGGATTCTATTGATGCTCTCGAAAGAGAAGTCAACGATCAAATCTTGTCTAAATGTACCGAGATTTTTTATTTTTTTTTACCAAATGGTTTGCCAATCTTCCTTCGCGCAAATGAAGGTACAATCCCACATATAAACTCTTACCTTTCTAATCCCTACACCATTAGTGTATTTAGTACAAGCTGAGTTATTGACAGCCGTCACTTTGGATGACGGTAATGAAAACTTGTGGTAATTTATGACTGTGATAGTTGACCACTTATTATTCACAACACATGCACAAAAGGTCTAACGAACATAGCTTCAAAATGGCGACCGACGAATTTTAAACATGTGATTGTAAGTGATGGAAACAAGTTCTTTACAATGGGCTTCAAATATTTTAATCAGTTAAATATTGACCCGCCTCGGTGGCGTAGTTGAGCTCGACTGCTAAGGACGGGGAGATCAAGGTTCAAATCTCGGTCAGGTGAACTGGGGGTGGTTTTTCCTAAATGGTTTTCCATTCTCCCTCCACGCAAATGGGAGTTCACTTCCTCTAATTCAACCTTCCCAATTCCTAATCCATTAAAGTAATTAGTACTTAAAGCGTTTAACCCGAACGGGCAGTAAGACGCGGTGCTAAATAATAATAAAAAAAATAGTTAAATATTTAGAAATAAGATAAAATAACCATAACATAATTTATTACATATATAAAAAAAGACAAGTATTTTCTTTTTTTCCGAGTAAAAACAACGCCTGTATTAGAAAGTATTATTGTTTTGGATCGGACAAAAAGGTATTATTAAAGATTATGAAACAACATTTACAACAAAACCGTGATCTTTTACAAGTGTTGGAGACACAAAACCTAAACATATCATTTTTGAAGTGTCATTAAACGGACTCTTGTGTGCAGCCCAGAAGGTGGCGAGACGCGGTGAGAAGAAGCCAGAGTTACCAACAAAGAAACCACTTGATTCTGTTTCATCACAGCTTCCGATACTTTACATGTTTATTTTGTCAAAAGGTGTTGTACAGGGCGTACTTTTTACCCATAGTCACATATACAGGAGAAACAAGGACAGTGACTGTAAGAGAGACAAGGAGAGCATGTTAGCTGTCACCAGGAGAAACAAGGACAGTGAATGTAAGAGAGACAAGGAGAGCATGTCACC